>KN478467.1:0-10439 GCA_000787095.1 Periophthalmodon schlosseri
GGAGCCAAAGTTTGGTGGCACATTGATGATCAATTACATGGGCTGCTCAGTAAGGGAAAGCTACATTTGAGAGAGAAGTATGATTTATACCATAATTTTTTTTACCATAAAATCACAGTACATTCATAGGACGGATAAATAACAAATTATGGAGTTACAAGAAGCACCACATTATTGCACCATTATTTAACTTATTAACATAATCCATAATCTAGTCCACTTCACATTCACTTCACAAAACCACTGGAGATACATTGGCCGTTTACTTTTTAGTTCATACCTATATGTGTTATTGTCAATTATCCTTAATAAAGCCATTAATTAGCCTTAATAAAGCATGAATAAAGACTTCATTCATTATTCATGACTCAAAATTAGTAACTATTTAATGAATACTCTGATCGTAACTCTATCCCCTTAACCAAGTACTTACTAAACCTGAACTGTTCTTAATAAACTATGTGTCAAGGTGTAGTTATTATAAAGCTGTATCATTATATCTGCATGCATATGGATTGAGAATATTCAAATAATTGTGGACTTTCAACAAACCAGTTTCTCTGTATTTTCTCAGACATGATGAAAACTGACACTTTGCTAATGTGCCTTTTTGTACAATTCTACAGATCAGAATCAAAGAAGTCAGTCTAATTACCAGCATCTGTCTCTCTTTCTCATCTTCTCTGTCAACAACAAGAAGAAACCCAGTCCAGAACAACTGTCCTGTCTCCCCCTGACTGAGGCGCGTGCTCCGGCCTCTGATCACAAATATTAGTGGGTCTGGTGCTGTCAATAAGCTGCTGTGTCTGAGGTCCTGCTGAGATCTTCTGAAGAGGCTGTACATGGACTGGGGAGAATGCTTTCCATAGTGTGAAATGTGCTTTTCTCTTATTCTCTTATGGTGCCTTGAGACCTCAAAAAAGTCACAAGAAAGGAGGCTCTTATAGTGACAATTATAGTGTTTTTTTCCATTTTGGATGTTTTTACTGCACTAAAAAACATAGAAAAAGATGCTTCCTTTCTTTGAACAGGCTTACATCTCCACCAACCTGACTCTTATTTGGCCTGGAGAAGGGGCTCATCCTGCTTGTCTTCATGGAAATGTCATTCTTTTGGCTATAATATTCCATAGCATGGCATAAAATTGACCTTTTTAAGGTAAAGGTTTGTCAGTGCTTTGTTTGAGAAGAAACATTCCAGTATTATACCACTGCACATTTAATAGTGTAACATATTATTTTTAAATATTTTTACATTCCAAGTTGTAATTCCACACTTAACCTTGTCTCCCCATCAGCACTCCATATGTGACTCCATATGTGACTCCATATGTGACTCCATATGTGACTCCATGTGTGACTCCATGTGTGACTCCATATGTGACTCCATATGTGACTCCATATGTGACTCCATATGTGACTCCATATGTGACTCCATATGTGACTCCATATGTGACTCCATATGTGACTCCATGTGTGACTCCATGTGTGACTCCATGTGTGACTCCATGGCTTTGTAGCTTATATTAATATGGGCCACTTCACAGTGTCTATGCCAGCACTCAATCTTTGTGAACAAGTGGGGATATAATGTGAGTCTGATGATCTCCTACTTCATAAAGTTCACGTTTAATGACCCATTATAAATGTGTATGCTGGGCTTATATTCTGTGCTTTATGGTGGGACACTGACTGAGGAGGTAGGCAGGGCTGTGCAGTGTCAGTGTGCAGCTGTGGCACAGTATCTCAGGGTTTGCTTTGTCAGTACCAAGACTAGACACAGATTGCTGATTGCTCTTAAAACATCTGTCATATGAATAACCAAATCATAGTAATAATAATAATAATAATGCTTTAGTCTTGTATAGCGCTTTTCCAGACGCTCAAAGTTGCTTTACAGTTTCGTGCATTATTTATTCACTCCACACTTGGTGATGGCAAACTACTATTGAAGCCACAGCTGCCCTGGGGTACACACACAGAAGCAAGGCTACCATTCTGTGCCATCAGCCCCTCCAACCACCACCAACACTCACACGTACACCAATTTTATACAAGACAATGTGGATAAAGTGCCTTGCCTAAGAACACAATGACAATTTTTGCCACTGGTGCCCCACTGTGACACCTGGAATTCCCAGCGGTCTCACATCCAAGTACTAACCAGGCCCAGCCCTGCTTAGCTCCTGAGGTCTGACGAGATCAGGCTTTGACAAGGAGCTTTGGCCACAACACACAAGGCACAGAAAATAAGCACATTTTGAAAAAATTTTTGTGCTTTTTTTTAAAAAAGCCTTTAACCATGTTGTAATGGTTTCCCCTTCACATTATTCCTGTATTCAAGATGCCTTTTCTCAGATCTTCCCCCGTTTTCGCTGCCACCAGTACATACCTGCTGCTCTTTACTTACTTCTTTCTCCAATTTTATTCTCTTATTCAGTGATACACATAGGATTCGGCAGCATCACACAGCCATTTTGGCACAAATGAAGAAAAACAAATCTGAAAAATGATACAGCAGAGCGGCACTTTGTTGTTGCTCCCATTGGGCAACGCAATTTTCCAACCTGGAAGTTAGTGGACTTGTTTGTGTCATTAAGTCGTTTTAGATCAATAATGAGATTTTAAAATGGCCAAAATATAACATAATGATCCACGGGTGTCACAGATTTGAACAAATATAATCCTTGCCTTCTGAGTATTTTTTGTTACTGCTACAAACGTTTTGATAAGCTTCTAACCAAACTGTGACATGGGACCATATGGACATGAGTTGAATCAAAGGACAGGGTCTGCTCCGTCTGCTGTTTCTGCTGTGTGTGCACTTCTGTCACGTTTACAAATCAGCTCCTGTAGTGTTCACCTGCTCACTTCCTCATTTATACTTTGCTTTTAATACTCCCTGTCAGGCCCCTCTCTTTAAATAATTCACATTGCACATGCTGCTGTCATCCCAATAACATATCCCCCGTACTTACACACAGCAGATCGTGTTTGTACTCTCGAGCAAGGCGGCTATGTGTGCTATGTGTTAGCGCCCGGTCTATTCATTTTAGTGGTTGATTATCAATGTGTATCTCTCTGTCAACTCACTCCGTCCCCCAGATGTGGCTGTCAAAGAACTAACAGCTCGAAAGAATGAAAAACAACCTCATGTCTTGATTTGTTTGGCTAGCTTCTTTCACAATGTGCCAAATACCCATGAATCACAAAGATGGACAACTATTATTATTATATGGGGACGAATAAGGTTTCATAAGAAAAGTGGTTTGGAGTGGAGAGTCAAGTAGCAAATCAATGTGACCACTGATTCACAGTAAGAGGAATTCTGTTGGTCTTTCCGTCCAGCTACTGCGGTCTGTCCAAGAGGCTACGACATATAAGTGTTTTCATGTGTAAGTGTGAAAGCCAGTGTGGGTGTGGTATTATGTGGTCAAAGAAATAGTAAGTTAACTTTTTAAAATTGTCTGCAGGGATCATTTTTTCTTTGCTCTATATATTTATTGATGCCATCTTTGTCAAAGCTTTATGGAGTCTCATACGACACACTGGCCGACAGTAGCTCGGTTAGTAGAGCGTTTGTCCACTGATCTGAAGGTTGTGGGTTTGAATCCCGCTCTCGACATAAACATCATTGGTAGAGCGGTTAGATCCACTGGCATCTACCAGATGAATGCTGTCGTTGTGTCCTTGGGCAAGACACTTAACCCACCCACACTGGTGTATGAATGGGTGAATGGTTCTTTGTGACCATATATCATAATTAAGAAGTTAAAATTGATATTTGCAGTTGTAGTTTCCTAATCAAAATATATGAATAAAAGCATATACATAACTCTTTCATATTAAGTTATAAATGTACTTTTTACCATAATGTGCAGATGGAACAGGTTTGAAGCTGTTCTTCCTGGGCCCGCCTGACAAACGTGAGTCTGACAGGTCTATCAGACAAGCCACCTGCTTCGCACTGGTGTCTGGTCTTGAGGAAATCCCATGTGCCCAAGTTAGAATACATTTTTGCTTTGTTTCCTCCTAAAAGAACAAAAGACAAACTGAGCCTTTTAAATAGAAAAAATGAAAAGGGAATACAAATGAATGAACATGCTTTGTCAAATGTCTTTACACACGTTCAGAATACACTGTGTCCAATCTTGATGTTGATTCATTGAACTTCTATGACTAAGAAGGGATGTCCGGCCGATACTGTCCGCAGGCAACACAGCCTATAGAAGGTCACCTATTACAGATGCACTATCGCCCTCCCCGTGAACTCTGAAAACGCCAAAGGCAAACCGCAAACTCACACAGAAATGGCGTCACACTACAGTCCACAAAAGCCTCATTTACTGTAATTCACATGGGACAACTCCAGTGCCCATTAAGATGTGTGTAAGATTGCACACGTACAGTGACATATGTGTAAGAATGCACACATACAAAGCACTATAATGTGATCATTGTAATCATCATAAAAAGTGTCAGAAATCACCATGACAGAGGAGTTATTGGATTCCAGTGTGTGGCAGGACAGGCCTTACTTTGATCGGCTCCACTGTTGACTTGTCGACCCTTTACCCTTGCTTGGGGAGAGATTCTGACACAACATGAAATTATTAGATGAAATGACAAAGAAGCAAAATGCCATAAGCTTCGGGTCATATAGTGTCCTTCACAGGGCCGACCTCTGGCTCCTCGTGTGTGGTGTAGGAGGAACATTGTATGGTTACTGTTTTTTTATGTACTGTGCTTTCATAATAATTTGGTGTTGCTTATTGTTCCAACCAAGGTTTGTGCAACTTTTATAACTTATTACAGAAGTACTTAATACATGTAACAATAAATGTAAGAACATATTTTAAAAAGACCTTAAAAACCATTTTCTCTATAACTTATCTGACTGCATGTCAAAATATCTCTCATGCACTTTCTCCCTAATTCCTATTCATCACTTATGACTAAACATTCACTTGCAAATTGTTTTTGAAAGAACCAGAACCACGTAATATTAAATCATTTAAAAAATAATTCGCTTAATCACTTTACTTCAAGCCACTTTAGAAAAAATGTTTTACTTTTTCAAAAAATGTTTTCACACAGTATGGTATAACATGAGCATTAGATTAAGTGAACATACAAAAAAGTCAAAATTATAAGTCAAAAGTGTTTAAGAAAAATGATTTAATTAAAAGTCCAGTTCCCAATTAGTTTGTGTGAGTTCTTGAGGCCTGTAATATTACAATCAGAATATGGCTGCTGGAACTGGTTGTTAGTTACTATAGGCGGCGACTCCCCTGGTTCATTTAAAATGAGTATTAAGTCTTTCTTTACAAGATGTCTTATAATATTTTGACTTTATGACTTTATGTTTCATGTTTCTCTCACTGCTGTGAAAAGCTTCATGTGCTCTTTAAAAGCAAGTAGTACAGACGTGCCCATGTCAAGGTCACTATTAATTCACTGAACGCTCTGTCACCTGCTGTGTACATCGCCTTCTCATTTGCAATATCCCTCTTCACTTTAATTTGGTAAACTGAGATTTTCAGATGGTTATGCAAATGATTATTAAAATCATTTTGACTGCTCAGAGAGCATTTGTCATCATAAGTGCATGGGAACACCTCCAAATGAAAAGTTGTGGTTTTCAATTAAGTGGTGCTTTTCTGTTAAACAGACTCATGGATTCTTCCTTTGGTACATAATGTTAAGTGCTGTGCCATGGTATTGCATTTTTGTAAAACAGCGGCTGTTGTATTGACTAGTTCAATAGGTCTACTGTAAATTGGGCCCTACACATTAAATTCCCTTTGGAGCAGCACTGGCTTAGTGGTCAAATTGTTCACCCACCAACCCAAAGGTCAGAGGTTGGATTCCAGCTACAGCATGTGCTTTCTGTTGTTGTATCCTTAGGCAAAACACTTTTCCCACTGTGCCTATAGGAATGCAGCGTATGAATGAGCGATTAGTCGAAAGAGCTGATGGTGCAGATCGGTAGCTTCGCTTACGGCAGTCACTGTTGCGAACTTGCTGTAAATAAACTTTTGATGTATGGAGTAGCGCTATGTTGTTGTCCAAAATCCAATTCTTTGTTGAGTTGTTCAAAATTCGTAAAAAGTCTGTATTTAAGCCAAAAATATGATTGTGGTACAACGTGGTGGAGAAAGATAAAGTCCTATTAGGAAACCTTTGGCAATAAGAATTTATTTAAAAAAGAATGATGTGTATCCCGCATACAATGGTTATTCATATAAACACTGTTATTGGAAAGTTTGTAATAGGGTGTAATCCAGGCAGGTTTCCAACACTTCTACACATTACACTGATGAACTGACCTAGCAAAGGCATTAAGGCATAACGCTGCTGAGACTGGCTGACTGTTGTATTCTCTCAACACGCCACTAGATGCTACCTTTTTTAATCATTCTTCAATCAGTACAACTACTGATTTATTTACGTGATACTGCTGCAGTCTACGGCTTGGCATTTGGTTGATGTTTTGCTTGGGAACTGGCAACAGCCCATTTGTCAAGACTCCACAATATTGTATCAAATAAACATAACTCCTTTCTCTCCTTAGCATTGCAGGTGCTCAGACTAATTCTCATTACAGACAGGCCTAATTCAAATTCAGTTTTATATGGGAACAAAGGGCATTGATTCAAAGAGTAAGTAACAAAGCCACAAAAGCTGACCTATTGCAAACTATTACACCATCGAAAATGAGATGCCAGTCATGTTAGAAAATATGTTACCAAATTTAGCGTAAAATGATCAAGTGTTACAAGCAGCTACTTTCTGTGGTTACATAAAGTTTTTACGTGGAGCAAGATGGGTAATTGATGAAGTAAATGAAACAAGTCCAGGTTTATCTTTCAGCCAGTCGTTCTAACATTGACTTGTAGGAGGAAGCTGTACATGCCAAAAAAAACCCTACTTACTTACTTGGATTACTCCCCCAAAAGATGTTTTAATAATGCCTTGTTATGTAAAAGTTGGCTTGTCACATGAAGTCTGTAGAGTCATTTACATTTTGTCTAGGCGTATACAGTGAGATAAGTGTATATGTGTAATACAATAAACCATAATAATAATAATACAATAAAACCAACCAATATATTGGTTGGTTTTATTGAATCCCAGCTAACTATGTATTTGCTCATGCTTGCTTATTTGTCCACATAAATAAAATGGAAAAAATGTCAACTGCATCTTGTTTTGTCTCCAGTAGGTTAGACTACTATAACGTCCTGCTCACTGGCCTCTTCAAACGGGCGTTAAGACAGCAGCAGTACATCCAGAACACTGCTGCTCGGGTCCTGACTAGAACTAGGAAGTACAAGCACATAAGTCCTGTGCTCAGGTCTCTGCACTGGCTCCTGTGGCTCAGAGAATAGACTTTAAAGCAGCTCTGCTTGTTACAAGTCTCTCCATGGCCCAGCACCATAGTACATCTCTGACATGTTAGTGCCATATGAACCATCTCACACTCTGAGGACTTCAGGGACCGGCCTCCTGCTGGTGCCCAGAATCTGGACTAAACATGGGGAATCACCGTTTCAGTTTCATACTGCTAAAACTTCCTGAAGATGTGAGACAGGCCTCTGCTTTGACAGTGTTTAAAGCCAGGCTTACACCGGTTTAGCTGTGCATATGACTGAAAGGTTTTTATTCTGCACTCTTCTCTTTTAATGTTTATTTTATGATGATTATTTATGTTTTTATTTGTTTCTATTGTGATTTTAAAGTTTTTATTTTTCTGTAAAGCACTTTGAATTACTTTGTGTCCGAATTGTGCTACACTAATAAACTTGCCTTGCCTTGTTTTGATTGTTTGATTGATGATTTGATTCTTGCGACTGCAGCTCCTTTATAAACACTAAAATGGTCCATATTATAATTGTGAGTGACAAACATCATTGTCCACATTTGTACTTCCCTGCAGTCTTGTTTAATATCATAAAGTACTTCACAGTCCACACATTACATAATTGCGTTGCTAATATGTTATTCCAATGACTAATTTGCCAGCTGGCTCCTCCAATGATGATTGACATTTAGCACCAGAGTGACGACATGATTGGTCACTTCACAGTCTGCTGATTGGCCACTGCCTGCAGAAGACCCTAAACACACTGTGCACAACATGGATGTGTAAAACAAAGGTAGAAAGGCATTAGCTTTTGGTACTTTTGATATCATCTCCACGGAGACAAGCAGGTGATGACACTAGGTCAAGTTACAGGTCAGATCTGTGGAGAAGCGAGCATGTTTACAGTAATGAATGCTTGTTTTTCGATGCATTTTTTTTAGCAATAAAAACACCTGTAACCAGTTCAGTGTTTGATGCCATATACTGTGCAGCATTTCAGGCAAGAAAGTAATCACATCTCCATGGAAACAAGTGGGACACCCTCCCTTCCACCAGAAAAGTTACACAGTGCACATTTAAGTTTGCATTAAAGGCTTCAAAGTTAAGGATTTGTGATGTGATCCTTTGAAAACACTATAATTACACAGTCTATTTTCAATGCATGATGTTACTATAGTGAGTGAAAAAATACTGTCAAATATTATTACTATTACTACAAAATATTCCATTGCCCATGTCCCCAATCTACCGCCAACCAAAGGATACACTGTACCTTTGTCTCTCTATATGTTTTCATTCACTGCTCTTCATAGTCAGCTGCATTTGGATCGATATCATATGGATTGAGGCTACAGGTTCCTGCTAATGTGACGAATGCAGAGTGGCAGATTTGACATTTATCATACTCTCTTGCTGGGGTAAGCCTTAGCGCGTAGTCTCATGCTAATAGTATCTTACGAAGAGATTCTGCATATACCGCACATGCCTAAAAGTCTAATTAAATGCATGGTGGCCCAGTAAAGAGTCCAATCCCGCATTTTAATTGAGACAGTCGAAAGAGGGTCTGGTGCGGGGAGTTGTATGGGGATTCAATCTTATTAAGCTCATTAGGGAACAGGAGCTTCGGAGAGAGCCACTTAGACAGCTAAATGACACCTGAGAGTGCAGTGTTTTGTCAGCACAGTCTTCAGACCTTTACCCGGGGTTGAGTGCCAAGTGTTGATTAGTGGCACGACGTCATGTAAACCCTTCATAACCTGTCAGCACGTGGGCGGCTGTCACACCACTGCAGAGAACACACTATGCTAAATGAATAAATATTGCAAAGTTTTGTCTGATTTACTACACTAACAGTAACAGCCACGCCTCTGCTGTCAGATCTATGGACATGGGAGTTTCACACATTACCTTTGCAATTATGAGGTTTGATTCTTATAGCAAAACAATTTTCTCCAGCTAAACTCAGAAAAGACTGAAGTCATAGTCTTTGGCCCACAGCAGTCACCTCCAGCCTCTCTCTCTAAAACCTTCAAATCATGTGAGAAATCTATGAGTAATAATGGACTCAGACTTGAACTTTAACAGCCAGATGAAATTAATAACATCTGCAGCTTTTTATCATCTAAAAAACATTGCAAAAAAATCAAAGGTATACTGTCAAAACCAGACTTGGAGAGACTTATCCATGCATTTGTCTCCAGTAGGTTAGACTACTGTAACGACCTGCTCACTGGCCTCTCCAGACGAGCATTAAGACAGCTGCAGTACATCCAGAACACTGCTACTCGAGTCCTGACTAGAACCAGGAAGTACGAGCACATGCGTCCTGTGCTCAGGTCTCTGCACCAAAGTACATCTCTGACATGTTACTGCCATATGAGCCATCTCACACTCTGAGGACTTCAGGGACCGGCCTCCTGCTGGTGCCCAGAGTCAGGACTAAACATGGGGAATCAGCGTTTCAGTTTTCTGCAGCTAAAACCTGAAACCTGAAAAGTCTTCCTGTAGATGTGAGACAGGCCTCTACTTTGACAATGTTTAAATCCAGGCTCAAAACAGTTCTGTTTAGCTGTGCATATGACTGAAAGGTTTTTATTCTGCCTTTTCTCTTTTAATCTTAATGTTATGATGATTATTTATGTTTTGTTTTGTTGTATTGTGATTTTAACGTCTTTCTTATTCTGTAAAGCACTTTGAGTTACTTTGTGTACAAATTGTGCTATGCAGATAAACTTGTCTTGCCTTGCTGAAAATATAATAATTGTTCAACAACTAAAAATCACACAGCCAATATCCAGGATGGCTTTTATTCTATTTGGTTTACATTTGCAATTGCATTCTAGTCTCATATAAAGTTGTGGGTTTGAGTCCTGCAGGTCCATCAATCTAAAACACTACGGTCAAATCCTATATTCCTATATTCCTAATATTATAGTCCGTATTTTCCGGACTATAAGTCGCACTTTTTTTCATAGTTCGGCCGGGGGTGCGACTTATACTCAAATGCGACTTATATGTGAAATTATTAACGGCCCGGGCTGTCCCCCCTACTTTACAAATCTACAGCAATGTAC
>KN478471.1:439-17589 GCA_000787095.1 Periophthalmodon schlosseri
TCAGGTAATGTGTGCGTGTGTGTGTTAAACTGGAAATCTTTTGTTCCAGGGAGAGGGCGAGACCCACGTGTGCAGTCTTTGCGAGTTGGAGCTGTCAACCAGGGATTAGCCGAATGAGCAGCAAACCAACAATAGACAGCGGCTTATGCACTTTACAAGACAAGATTTCAATTTTTAATCCACTGCAATTGAGCAAAAAGAAAGGCGCGAGACGTAATCACAACTCGTGGGCCTGAATGCTTGAGAATGAAAAAAAGGCTGAACAAATACAATGTGTAAGAATGTACAACAAAAAAGGGAGGAAAAAGTGGGAATTCTGACAGCAGAAAAAAACGTGCCCTTGATGAAATTGAAATTTGTGAATGGATAAAAAAGTTACTACTGTCAAAATAAATAAATATGTTTTCGAGAATTATACTTTTAAACAGTAGTGGATGAAGTGCTCAGTTGTGTTACTTAAGTAAAAGTACAGCTACAGAGGTAAAAAGTTACTAAAGTAAAAGTATCACATGAAAACATCTAACGTAAAAGTATTAAAGTAGCTGTTTACAAATGTACTTTTAGAGTAAAAAATAAAAGTATTGTGTAAATGTAAGTGTTGTTAATTTGTTAAAGTGTTAAATGTAGTGATACTGATTAAAAAAATTATACATATTTTGGTCAACAGTTTCAATACAAATCAATTTCTAAATTTTTCTTATGAATTTTGTGTATTTATTTTTGTTTGCTCAAAGCTGAAGCTTGAACTCGACAACTTTAGTCAGTTTATTACTACAAACATGATAAAAGCAAAAAACAAAAAAACAAACAAACCTCAAATCATATGAAAAGTCCTTTTTACTTTTCAGTCCAGTTAAAAATGTAGTGCAGTAGAAAGTACAGATACGTGCTCTCAAATGCAGTTAAGTAAAAGTAAAAAGTATCCACTGTAAAATTTACTTTAATAGAATTTTTAGGTATCTGTACTTTTGTTTCCCCTTCTCATTTACCCTCTCAAAGTTGTTTTTTCAGTGATCATGGTCACGCCATATTGCTGCTCAATCCCCATTTTAACTGCCACCGACATACGGCCATTTGGTCTGTACTTACTTTGTTCTGATACTCGTAGGATTCAGCAGCGTTGCGTAGTCATTTTGGTACAAATGAAAAAAAAAAAAATCCGCTACTTGCTAGTGTGATCTGCAGCTACCCATAGGACTGGCCGGCAGCTACACGGCCCTTTGTCCTGATGACGTTTAGGGCGATGTCAGCTCCCATTGGTTTACTGCAGTTTTAGATTTTAGATCAATATTGTGATTTAAAATGTACAAATCATAACATAATGATCCACGGGTGTCATAGAGTTTAATGATATAGCAGGCACAAGCACAATAGGTCTGCTTTAACATTATTATTAAAATTGGCCATGGATTTTGAACACGTTTGCGGAGGTAAACTACACAGCAGATCATGCTCGAACAGATGAAACAAGCGTGACTTATGTAATCGCCTGGTAAGCCTTCTCTGGAGGACATGTCAGGGTGAAATGGTGTCTTATTGTGCCTCTGCTGTGTGAGAAACGCCAGCTCTTCATGCTAATGGCAAAATAAAACCTCAATATGTAATAGGCTGGGATTTATTCACCTTCTGAATTGACAAATCAAAGGGCAAGCCTCCTTTTATCCCAGCATCATTTTTCCCTTGCATGAGCCACAGGGCCAATTAGCCTTTTGTTCTCCCAACTCACACGCAGCATCTGTTCTCAGCGCTGCCATTCATAAGGCAGCAGAATTTCGACAAAAATCTAGGTTAGGCGAAACAAAGCTCTTTTTTTATGACCCCCTCGCTCTCATTATGCGAGTAAACCAATTTGCAACAAAAATCATAGCCCCATCTAGCTGTAGTAAAATTGTTTGTATATTATTCCTCCTTGGTGGATACAAAACGAGATTTTAGTCAAATGTGCTTTGCGAGTTGTCACATAATGGCACCCTTCCAGAGCTGGTGTGTCCTTGGAAAAATTGAGCTTGGTTCTATTTTATTACCCAGCAATTTCTAATGGGTTTATGGGTTAAATGAATGCAATTACTACACAATCTCACTGTAGACTTAAAATTATGTGTTTCCCTCATGTGGGTAAGGTAGCTCTATAGATGTACTTTTTGTCTGGATCCAGGGCGTGCTACATCTGCCCTCTCGGTGCGTTGGACATGGCGGAGTCGTAATAGAATACAGAGTCCTTTTGTGAGAACAAAAAGTCATGTGTGCTTCCATTCTCCCAGTCATTACACAGCCATTTCAGCACTTTGCTTTGCTTTTAGAAGCTCGGTGTGAGGAGGTCTGTTTGGAGACTCTTCATAACGGGAACATCATGACTCCTGTCCCTGGATAACACGGTGTATCGTTTGAACCAATGGAGGCTTTTTCCAGACAGCAACAAAAAAGAGCAAATAGAATAAGCACAACATGAATGCTCCCATGAATGAGAAAATGGGCTTTTTACACTGAATCGAAAAACACATTGGTTTGAAAGGTAAGGGTTATTTAATGCAAATTTCTTTACTAGCAATAGTGAGTATGTCGTGCTAAACACAGATGACGCTTTGGCCAAACATTCAATATGGTTTCCCAGTGTATAGTAAAAGAAAATTCAAATCTGTCAACTGGACAAAACGTTGTAGGAGTGAAGACTTTTCGCTGCTCATCCAAGCCGCTTCTTCAGTTCTGGTCAGATACTGGTGGACACTGCTTTATATCTATCTGAAGGGAGGCGCTAGCTACACAGAAACTAACACACCTCTTCACTCCTACAACGTTTTGTCCAGCTGACAGATTTGAATTTTTCTTTTACTGTGGATCATACCTGGACGACTGACGGGGATACACAGACATCCTTTCCCAGTGTAGTTCATTCCAAAATATACCTTTAGGTCAGCTTTTGTAGATCATATGTGCCAGTATGTTCTTTTTTTTTTATTTTATATGGACATAGCATGGTTCTGTCCATAGGAGGCTTTTAAGAAAATTTAAAAAGAGCAAAAGGTGCATAAGATTCATAACAAGCCCTTTGCCATAAACTGTATAAAGAAGTGGACTAAGTGACTGTGACGTAACCCAAGTTGAGTTGAGTTCCATATTTGAAATTCTGACTGCGGGTATCACACCAAAACAAAGAGCCAATCTGGAGCGAGGCTGTTGAAGGTAACAACCCTTCCCGCCCGCACCGCTGGTTTAGTATGGAGCGGGCGCTTAGCAACGCTGTCAATCAAACCTGTTGCTAACGTTAGTGGGAGCGACTTGGGGGAGGTGCCTGATTTGTCTGTTATTAATGTTCATATCTTGAATTACAGACACAATACCGAAATAAAAATACCAGGAACATGTAAAGCAGGTTAATCAGAGTCGATGGAGTCAGAAGTGCGCCCATGCTCACTTCCTATTTGGAACAAGGCGGCTAGCAGGTTAGCTATGTCCATTTATACATACAGTCTATGCCCTTTTCCCAAGCCTTTCATTATGTACAGTTGTATTTATAGACTATATTATATTATCATTTACATTTTGCAGTACAGAGGAAGGCCTTTCACCTCTTCAAACTGGTGACTTCAGGTAGGAGAAGAAAACACAACATATGCTCGCAACATGAATTTAGAAATGTTAGCAATTAACTCTTTAAATAATGTTTGTTTGCCATGTACCACAACAGCCTTCTAATTTTGCAGAAAGCTTAATATTTTACATCTCCGCATAGCCTCAAACCCAGCACCTGCTTTGCCCGTGGACCTAGTGTGGACCCATAGACTGTATATATAAATGGACATAGCTAACCTGCTAGCTGCCGCATTCCTAATAGGAATGCGCCTCCTGCCAAACCAGCGTCGCGGGCGGGAAGGGGCGTTACCTTGCACAGCTTTGCTCCAGATTGGCTCTTTGGTTTCAGTGATACTTGCGGTGGAAATTCCAAATATGGAACACTGCTCCAAATTTGCCCCATAACCACTCACCTTGGACCAGACCTAATAGGCCTGGAGAGTTTTCATGTTCATTTTATTTCATATTTACACTATAGCGTTGGTGCAGTTGGTGGAAGTGTCATTGTCCTAGACAGAATGTAAACAAAAATACAGCATTATTATTAAGTAGTGCAGCAGTGGGAGGATGGAGAAGGTTAATTGGCGCTGGGCCCAGCCTGAAGACAGCACACATTATGAGGTGCACTCCAAGCACATGGGAGACAAATTGGATTCAAAGTCCCATCTTTCAGTAAGTCACTTGACTGGGCTGCTCAGTCGCTTTATAAATCACGGGCGAACACGGAGAGAGAGAAGGCTGAGTAGACACTTAAAGTCTGCCTTTAGCTCCTGGCAATTGTGCCACGTGGAATGAGTGCGCCCTCACCTGCGTTCTGAGCCTCTCCTGAGACTGTGAACAAAGACACAGTGCTGCTGGTGACGAATCCTTATTTTATTTCAGTCTGAAACACTACGGACAGGTTTGAGAGCAGTATGGAGACAACGTGAATGTATAGTAGGCCTGTCATGATAACAAAATTTGAAGTGATATATCGCTACAGAGACATATCGCGATAAACAATATACTGAAACTACTTTATGCCGCTGTCACAAACCAGGATAAACCCATTAAACCAAATTTTAAATATACCGTATCATTAAAAAGGCCTGAACTGCAACAAATGAAAAGCAAAATGAACCAGTAATTAGGCACAGAAATTATTTAGTCTACCCTCTGCAGTTCAAATCGTGTGTTATTGCATAAAAATGGCAAAAACTTCCCCAAATATAGCCACAAAATGTATTACTCCAGTTTTCATAGATTGAACAATAAGTCGATGTAGTAATTATCGTGACAGGCCTAACGTATAGACTCACAATATCAACATCTTTGCCATTTAGCTCACTCCTATGAACAAGACGCATATTAACGACAAAAAGTATTTCATGTAAGTACTATATACAATCCAATTAATGACACTGTGTCTAACCATGTCTTAAAAACATGAGAAACAGTTATTCCTCATTTACCTTATGCATTCTGAGCATCCTTATTAGTCAGAGTGACTTTATGGGCATTTCACGATCACGCTAATGCTAAAACATTTTATAATTAGATGGAGACAGCACACAGCAGTCTCATTTTGACCTCAAGAGATGTATGTATGCGCTATGTGTGCTCAAATACTTGAGAAAAATAGTGTACAGCCCCACCCCCAGCCCCACCTTCAGGATAAATGAAACAGATAAATGAGCCAGATATGAGGTTTATTGTTGACCTATTTATGGTCACCCCCATCATTTATGCATGGCAATGAAAACATGCTGTTCTGGTATCTGTGGGTATCAAAGAGATGAAAAAATGGGGTCAAAAGTCCTTAAAATTTCCTGCAACAGGAAGCTAAAACGTATGAACTGAAACATGTAGGTCAGACCTCAGCTTCAGAATCAAAATCAGAGTCAGTTTTATTGCCATTGTCAGTGAACAAAATTTACAAACTAGGAACTTGCTTCGGTGTTATGGAGCAACATTAAACACAGAATAATAATATAAACTATAATAGAAGAAAAATAAGGGCATGCATTAAAATAAGGTTAAAATATACTTTGATAAACAAATACAAAATATACAGTGTGGGCAGAACAATAGTGCAAAAAACAGTACAAGTGGGTTAATTGCAGTTGTTTAAAAGTACTCAAGTTCAACTTGAGTGTGTGTTTTGTTTGAACACAATTTGAGCACAAAGTATTCATTTAGTTGGGGCTATAACAAACAGCCTGGACCCTTCCTCTGGCTGGATGACCCCATACCTCGCTGAATGACCCTTATCCTATGCCTGTCGTGAGTGGACTCTGGCTCTACAGACTTGAGCTCTGTTTAAAAATAGTTGCACATCATCTTTTTTGTTGTTTTTTCTGTTTTTCCTTGCCGAGTTTCCTTGTCAATTTTGGTCAATCACTTTTTTTTATTGACCAATCACTATTCATTGTTTGATTTTCTACCTGTTACTGCTGGTTAAATCAACAATTTTGTGAAGCTCTGTGAGGTGCCTGCTGTTGTGATTTTGGGTTTTACAAGGATGAATTTAATTTTCTTTCCTTTCAGTCAGTCACCCAAACATGTGACAATGGACACAGATTACATGCTTGATAACATTTTTAGTCTATCGAAATTCCCTTTTCTACTCTTTAAATAAAACTTGTGTGGCCATGTTTCCTTGTGCTTCTAGTGTGCTGAGATGTAACAGCCACCCATTAGAAGTAAGGGATGGTTTGGGTTTAAAAATGTATAGCAGGTCTATAATGAAAACCAAATTGTGAGCGTTACATCCTGTGTCAGACATGTCTGCTACTGTTGCTGCTGGAGGCCTTCTCTTCATTGATTAGCTCACAAGATGGAGTGCAAACAGGAAGGCGTTCATCCTGGAGTTTACCTAGCTATAGGGGGCATATGGACCCACTGGTATCCCATAGGGTGCGATACAAAGGTAGTGATTTCCGTGAACAGTCACAACCACCCAAGGAAACAACAATAGCTTTTCCAATATTTCAGTGACAGTTTTATGACGAGGCCTCGGATAGGACATCCCAGTTTACAAATGTCTGTTTATAGCCTCTCTAGATCACAATATATCTATTTTGAATACTACAATTCGACCCACTTATCTGCAATCTTACTCTTTATAGTTTAAGTAGTATTTCTCTCCAGCACAGACAGTGATGGCTGTAAGATATGCCCTTTATCAAACGTATCACAATATTGGAAGCCTGGGGATTCAACAAAGTGACCAGAAGAGTGAACCTCATTAAAAGTGTACGCAGCGAGTATAGTGGAGTGCATAACCCAGCACATAAACGTCCATATAAAGAGCTTATAAAAGTAACACTAACAATGTCTCAATGGGCAAACAATTAGGGCCCACCTGAAGAAACAGATGTCTCTACTTTTAAAAGTCCCACAACAACTTCACTTAGAAAAGCCTTAAAGCGAAGCAGTGGTGTTTACTGTCAAAACAACTCTCCTTATATTTGCTGCAAATTGCTTCTGGCTAATTATAACTTTGAGCAACCTTACTCCAAATCTGACAAATTTAGCCCAAATCTGACAAACTTAGCCCAAATGTGGCAACCTTACCACAAATCTGCAGCCTTACCCCAAAATCCGACAACTTTACCCTAAATCTGACAACCTTACCCCAAATCTCACAACCTTACCCCAAATCTGCAACCTTACCCCAAATCTGTCTACCACACCAAAAATCTGACAACTTTACCCCAAATTTGGCAACCTTACCCCAAAATCTGACAACCTTACCCCAAAATCTGACAACCTAGCCCAAATCTGCAACCTTACTCCAAATCTGACAACCTTAGCCCAAATCTGACAACCTTACCCCAAAATCTGACAACCTTACCCCAAATTTGGCAACCTTAGCCCAAATCTGCAACCTTACTCCAAATCTGACAACCTTAGCCCAAATCTGACAACCTTACCCCAAAATCTGACAACCTTACCCCAAATCTGACAACCTTACCCCAAATTTGGCAACCTTAGCCCCAAATCTGCACCTTACTCCTAATCTGACAACCTTACTCCTAATCTGACAACCTTACCCCAAATTTGACAGCCTTACCATAAATCTTAATTTGCTTTGACAGCCATTATTATGCCAATGAAGTGAATGCCTTATTTTCATCACTAGGCCTGTACTTAAGAGAAGCCCTAAAAGTCAACACAGCTTCCATGATGAAATATTAATAGCCATTAAGCCATGGAATCCAGAAGCCTGCAGTGAACTGACAGTTGACAGGCGCCATGCAGTGGTCCGGGTGACTGGATGTGTTGACGAGAGGATGTCCAACTGAAATGTTTAGAGGATGGGATTACCACTCAGTGTGACATACGGAAACTAAAGTAAAAGAAAGAAAGAAAGAAAGGGAAAAAAAAGCCTTAACTTTTAAAATTTTGTGCATAATTTTAAGTGGAGAAAGATAAACAACATACGCACAATTGTTTGAGTGGTAAAACACATTTAAAAACAGCATTACTCACCAACCTAGAAATCTGACACTACTGAACAAATTAATATGCTAATTTTTCTCAAAAATGTCGATATTTTGATAATAGTTTTGACCATTATCAAGATCAACATAAAACATAGTTGGGATATAAAACAAATGGAACCTGTAATGGATCTATTTATTGTAATTAAGAATATTATTATATTATTATTAATATTATCTAATTAATATGCAATATATGCAATATGCAGTTACCAGTGTGTATTTATTATTTTTTTCATTAATAATGACACTGCTGCTGTGTGCTTCATCAGCATGTACACTTGTGCAGTGACCATACACCATAATCTTCCCCATGTCTTAAATTGTCTCCTTTTTCTCCTCTTTTATTACCGTCTTATGAAATCTGCTTCAAATATATGGCAAGAAAGGGTACTGCACCATTTGCAATTACATATAGCTCTAACTTTCTGGACCCGGGCCTCAGTAGCTGGTGTTGTGCATGTGTAAGCCCCCCACAGAGGCACTGGCGGCACACTGCTTCACAAGGCTGCTGTGTTTACCCTGGTTATGATCTTTCAGGTGTTTTATTAGTGCAGCCGCTGCCGGTTTCCAGCATTATCCAGCCTACCTCACCTCATTACAGTCAGTGCTGCAGCCTGTAAGGTCCCCCCGAGGAGCAGTGGACCAATACGCCGGCGTAATATGACTGAATAAAGACAGCATGAGGACATCATCACCGAGCAACATACATCATGGCACCATTAGAGAGGGAAAGGTACAGGGGTTTTGAGAGATGTCGATATCTCCTGCTTGTTTTGGATCGGATTGGCAATGGAAAACTTCTCGGCCCAGTTTTTCTACACACAATACAAGCCTTAAGGGGTCCAGAGACGTACTGTATTGTTTGTATTCTGAGGAAGTGTGGGGGCATGGCGGACAGCACTAAAAGGGTCTGTCAAATGCAGTGTTTGTGGGATGGATTAAAAGGAGCCATGGGCGAGAGTGCCAGCGCTATGTTAAAAAAAACACTACACCACCTGTAATGGAAAATCAATGGCTCCACAGCATTGCAACACAAGGCACATTTTTTAAACTGGAATGGCTTCACAGACTTTGAGAAACATTGGACAGTGAATGTTCAAAGTACATTTGCGTTTTTGGTGCCCAACTGACTAATCACAATTTTCATTATTCCAAAAACAGTAAAAGAAAAATTCAGTTGGATCATAGTGGGACGACTGAGGGATTACACAAACGTATTCTTGAACCGTTACCAAGTTACAACGATGAATGCTACCCAAAGCCCGGGAGGCAATCATAAGCTTACGTCGTTTAAAAGCGCCATTTATTTTGCAGTAACTTCATAGATGCACGTTTTACTTTGATCATATTAAAGAAATTCATCTGAACTTTTGTTTTTTATTTTAGTTCGAAGTGTCCCGCTGAGCTGTTGCACATAAACGTGTTGGAGTCCTCACCTGCGAGGCATGACCTCCTCAGGAACTCCTGTCCTATTTCTCACATATGCTGACGGGGTGTAATTCATATTTGTTGCCCAGCAGGAAAGTGTGAAAAAAGTGTTACATCACCACGTAAAGCGCTGAGTCACATCTTCACTGATTAAAAACCTGTGAGGAATCTCATTATAGATTGAAGATGACATCGCTTGCTCTGTCTATAATATTCTATACTAGAGCTGTCAGTTTTGGTGCACTATTATCGCGTTAGCCAAAGTCATTTTAACAGCGACTATTTTATTTTTTTTAGCACAAATTAATCGCAAGTTCACACTGGTCAGCGCGCTCCAACTTCAGCTGAAAGTGAGGAGACAGGAGAGCACTTCCTACAAAAATTGTGCAAGTTCAGAGCGAGGCATCAGGTCAGACTGGGCTTTGCTCTGGCCCTGTTCTGCAGGTTTTGGTCCTCTCCTGCGCTGCTCTGTGTGTGGCGAATGTGTGGTTACCTCGCGCACGTGGAGAAGGATCCGAGCAGTGAGTCCTTGTTGTAAAAGCGCTGCTAAGCCCCGCCTTCCCGTGTCGTGACTCGATGTGAGAATCTCAGAGCAGATTTGCAAAATGCGCTGTCTGTCCTTTCATCACCAAAACAATAGCCTTCCAAAAGTACGATAACTTTAAAGTTCGGTAGTTTAAAATGTCAAGGGTCTGCTAGTAAAATGATCGCTTCCTTAGTGGTTTAGTAAAATTCAATTCTGTCACCTGAATAAAAAGTTATTTGAATGAAGATGTTTCACTGCTCATCCAAGCCGCTTCTTCAGTTCTGGTCAGATCGCTGGTGGACACTGCCTTAAATCTATCTTGAGAGAGGAGCTAACTGCACTGAAACAAACACACCTATTTATTTACAGTTTCTGTTTGTTGGCTAGGTCTGTAAGCAATCTGACCAGAACTGAAGAAGCGGCTTGGATGAGCGGCGAAACGTCTTCACTCGAATAACTTTTTGTCCAGTTGACAGAATCGAATTTTTCTTTTACTAAGCCCCTAAGGAAGCGATGGTTATACCAGTGGAGCCTTGACATTTTAAACTGCCGAACTTACAAGTTATCGTACTTTTGGAAGGCTATTGTTTTTGTCCAGTTGACAGAATTGAATTTTTCTTTGACTATGGATCATACCTGGGCGACTGAGGGATTACACAGACTTCCTTAGTGGCTCTTACAGAATAAAAGTCTGTGTATATTTCCACTGCAGAAAGAGTTTTTCCACTGCAGAAAGAGTTTTTGTGAAAGAGCCAAATAGCCACAGCAGTGTGCTCATGATGATAATGAATAAGACAATGACCATAATGTCATTGCTTCACATTATTACAGTTAGGCCTATATGAGACTGAAGATTTTTTTTCCAAAACAATTGTAGATAGTATGGAGCTCACCAGTGACCACCCACTCTACGGTTCCCAAACTAAATTTCCCATTCATTTTTCTCATAGACTTTCCAGCGCTCACTGTTGAGCTCCATTTATACTTACAAATAAAGCCATTAGCAATAAGAAAAAGAGAAAAATGCAAAATATGTTAATATATGTAACTATGTTTAGCTAAATGTGTTATTAAAACATAAAAAAAAAAAAAAAACCATAAAAAATTGACTATTTTTAATCGATTTACAGCCCTGCTCTATACCTGCGATAAAGCTGGAGATTTGGGCTCTCAAACTTACAGTTAGCATCTACTGAGTTGCTGGAGGGCTTGCCGGGTTGACAGCCTGCAAGAAATGTGAAATGTATATTTAAATGATGACACTCTCGAAGGCGCAGGTGTATAACAATGCCCTATCTGTGTCTAGAATATCTATTTCCGTTCGGAACAAGATGTAGCCACCATTCAATTTGCTGTCCTTGAGTGTGAAATGCAGATTATTCCACATAGTCCAAGGCTCCACTGGGGTTTCTAAACAGCAAAACTTGGTGGCTTCGCTGGGAAGTCAACTTGCTTGTACCAACTGGCCAGTGCTGCTGTAGACAAATGTGCCCCTCAGGATGAGCCCAGGTGCTGGAGATGATGGACCAAGAAGGAGCAAAGACCTACGTAAATGTGGTTAGGAGGATTCTCAAAGCACTTTGCCTTTTCTTCAAGTCTACAACCTTCCCCCGAGGTGTCGCTGGGGTGATGGAGCAGCCGGCTGTAGAGGCCTTTGTAGACAGTTTGGGGTTTCATTTAGTAGTGCTGTGTCAATATAACAGCTCCAAGGTAATCGTGTGGGTGGAATGGTGAAATGGATCAACAAGTGGGATGTGACTGAAATGTAATTATACCATGTCATGCTGAATGAAATGAGCCATATCATGTATACGATTGCAATCATGAAAAATGTAACAGAAAAACTGAAACTTTAATCTTTAATCTGTTTTAAGAGATTTTTGGATGTCACACTTCAAGATGTGAAGGTTTTAAAATCGTAAATCCCTAACCCTCACACTGTTCGATGGTTCACACAATCAGTTACAGCTACAACCTAAGTCTGAACCACTATCTTAAAACAATAACTTAATTGAAACGAAGGGATGGTTTATAAGCCGTGATTAAGTAAGACGTTTTGAGCAACAATAGGCTTTGTGCACAACAGCGCCCGGCAACCTCACTGTTAGCGTCACTACTTCCTGTCCAATTTTTCCTCTATGAGGTTTTTGCCGTTTCTCGCTAAATTTAATAAATATTTAAAGATCAGGCAGTGGACAGGGAGCTGCGGGTGGACGTCACTAACATGTTAAACACAACACAAATAAAATGAATACTTCACCGGAGGACACTTCTGTGTTTGGAAAGAGAGATGTTTGTGTCTTAGTGCTAATGCTAATGCTAATTTTGAAGCATAATAAATATTAAAACAATGCCACAAACTGAAGTACTGTTTATTTAAAAATAATTGAGTAGTCTTTATTTTAATTAATTTGATTGTAATCGTTTTTATTTTATATTTTCTGGTTTTGATAAAAGTGACTGTTAGCTTTGAGACACAGTGAGCTAGCTAGTGTGCTGCTATGCACAGAGCCTATTGGAAGACACAATCATCTTATGGTTGTCTTATCCTTACACATTTCAAATGTATTGCTGCCATTGAAAACAAAATATTCTAAATGTGCAATATATATGTTTATTAACTATTTCAATATTACTACATTTTGGTGTAATAGATTTGAATTTTTTAGAAGATGAGATTTACCAAACATGTTCAGATCGGTGTGTATATGTAGGTGGATGAGATAAAAAAAAATCAGATCCCTAAAAGGTCAACAACATGGTTTAAATTGAAGATATGGGTTAGTCTAGGTTCTTAAAGAAGACCTATTGTGCTTGTGTCTGCTATACATTTAGAATCTATGACACCCGTGGATCATTATGTCATAATTTGCACATCTTCAATCGCAATATTGATCTAAAATGACTTAATAAAAGAAGCAAGTCCGCCGACTTCTGCGTTAGAAAACAGCTGTGTGAAATGGGAGCACAACGCTGCCAAATCCTACACGTATCATCGATTAAGTAAATAAAATTGGAGAAGAAAGCAAGTACAGAGCGGTGGGCATATACTGGTGGCAGTGACAATGGGGATTGATCGGCGATATGGCGCCTTGAAAATAAGCGATTAAAGATAAAAATGCATGAATCACTCTAAAAACAACTTTGAGAGGGGTAACCGAGAAGGGGAAACAACTATATCATGGTTAAGAGCTCTGAAAAGTCAATTTTGCATAATAGGTTTGCTTTAAGATTAGGGTTGGACAAGGTTTAGGTCAGTCTCCAGGAAATTAATGTAGTAAATGTCTTGACCTAACTTTTCAGCTTGTGATTGGAACTCGTTGTTTACCAAAGTTGTGTCAACAAAATATGAACTCACCGATCAGCATTCAATCCGGCGCTGCGTATTTTGCCTTGACACATGAGAAAGCTTTATGACCTGGGAGAGTGCTGATTAGAATTAGTGCTGATATGTTGACAGGGCATAAAGGACAGAGCGCTGATGAATGCTCTGTTTGGATCTCACATTCATTTTGTTTGTGTGCAGTTTGACAGAGCCCACCGTTTCGGCAGGAGAGGAGGGAACGGCCACTTTACATATTTGTTACATCATAAAGAGCAAGATACACATCGATCTGAATACGCACGGCTTTATAACTACAGCATTTGCATGAAAAACAGAAGTTCAGTGGATGATTACAGATAATGACGATGACATTATGCAAGGCAGAGTTTCATTAATTTGTCCCGAGCTTAGAGATCAGAGTAAAAGAAAAATTAAAATCTGTCAACTTGACAAAAAGTTGTAGGAGTGGAGACGTTTGGCTGCTCATCCAAGCCGCTTCTTCAGTTCTGGTCAGATTACTGCTGGACACTGCCTTATATCTGTCTGAAGGGAGGAGCTCACTACACTGAAACTAACACACCTATTGTTTTGTAGGCTAGTTCTGATGAGCTACACTAAGTGTGAACTGTGCATGAGTCATGCTTAGCATAATCATTCAGGCCCCTAATGGATGCTCACACCTATTAGCATACTGGCTAGCACTATTGTTTTGTTTATTTATTTTTTTTTTTTTTTGGGTCTTAGGATGGAGTTATAAGTAGGAGATGGATGATATCTTCACTCCTACAACATTGTTTTGTTATTTTATTATTTATTTTTTTGGGTCTTAGGATGGAGTTATAAGTAGGAGATGGATGATATCTTCACTCCTACAACTTTTTGTCCAGTTGACAGATTTGAATTTTTCTTTTACTATGGATCATACCTGGACGACTTCTTAGAGACATCCAAGAAGTCAGACATCTTAGAGATCAGACTAATTTGAAAAAAAGAAAAAAAAAAAAAGTTTGGGGGTCTGATGTAGTTTGCGCTTTGTGAGAAGTAAATTATGGAAATGTCCTCTTGCCCCCAGTGTTTTTTTTTTTTCTCTACACCACCCAAAGACAGCAGTATGTGTTGGTATTTTGTGCTGCACTACATACAATGTGACAATTACAGTGGCCCATTTTGACTCTCTCTTGGTGCTACACTTTCAAGCACCCACAACAGCCAAGCTATGGTTCCCACTTTAATAATAACAACACAGGAAGTCAACATCCCAGGAGCTGAGTTGGTAAAGTGTTTGCCCACTGATCCGAAGGTTGACGATTCCAGCTCCCACAGATGAACGCTTTCATTGTGTCCTTGGGCAAGACACTTAACCCACCTCGCCCCCGGTGTCTGCGTACACTGGTGTATGAATGCGTGAGCGGTTCCTTGATGCAAAGAGTTTTGAGTGCCTTGAAGGTGGAAAAGCGCTATATGAAATGTGACAATTTTTTACCATTTTTTCCAAACATTTGAATACTGTGCACTGCGCTTTGAACATTTTTGCTCGGATACACAATCGGCCACACATGACTGGCCAACCCTCCATTTTGATGATATTTAACCAGCTACCAGCCAGTTATTTTACTATGTGTAAGTCAATTTACAAGATTTATGGATTTTTAAATTGTATTTTCACATTTTTTTGAAGTTGCTACACACTTTTGAAGATCTCTCCAAGTCCCCGTACCGTTACCCTTTTCCCAGCTTCCACAACAGAGTAACAAAGATCCAACCTTTTGCACTGCCCCAACCTACAAAATAGTTTTTCCTTTTACAGAAATAAATGCGTTGGGGTTTATCGCATGCCAGGGGAATATAGCTCCTGTGTGGTGCGGGAGATAAGCAAAGACATAACGGGCTCTGTAAATCGTAACAATTGGCTTATTCGTCCATTGTTTGTTTGCATTGCCTCCCCATAGAATCGTACGTCTCCATCTACACACTGAGGTAATTTGAGATGGAGAAGTTCATGTTTATTGACAAATGTTACGGTTAGCATTTTATGAGGGGTTGTGGGTTTGATTCCCCCAATATGGAACCAAAGGGTGGAAAAACTGAAAGGTGTAGTCTTGTTAGTGTCAAATGTTTGTGCATTCATTCAATTATTTATTTATTTGAGGGGGCAGTGCACATTAAAGGACCTATATTATGCTATTTTCTGATCTATGTTATAATGTTGTTTCCTCGTCACAAACAGACCTGGAGTTGTGCTTTGTTTCATTCACACCTTTAAACACACAAACCCTGCATATTTAGGCTGAGTTCTTCTTTCAAACAGAAAACTCCACTTTGTGATGTCAGATGGTAATACAGGATGTGCCCCACTGTGTTTTTAAACTCCATACACCTTCACATTAATCATTTTGGGATTCCAGCCCTGGATTTGCCAATCTCTACTAAACTAAAGGTAAAAGGTTTTTTTTAACTCCATACACCTTCACATTAATAATTTGGGTGCTTCCAGCCCTGGATTTGCTAATATCTACTAAACTAAAGGTAAAAGGTAGATGTTAACTTGAAAACTATCGCTTCATGACATCACAAGGTGGAACGGAGCATTTTGAGCTTTGGAGATGTAGACAGGCTAATAATAAAGGGTTACTCAAAAACACAAGGTATGTTTTTGAGGAGGCAATAATGTTTTAATGCGACTTAACGCTCACAAGAGTCAATTTTCAATAACGTTTTAATGCGACTTAATGCTCACAAGAGTCAATTTTGCAGCATATAGGACCTTTAATCAACATTTCCGAAAATGTGCTAGTTTTAGCAGCAAAGCTAAGTTTCAACTGTGTACTCTGGGCAAGGTGCAGAGATTCCAGCAACAGACATAAGGAAAACACAAAAGCAAAACTGAGGGAAAAATACAATTATAATCATGCCTATATCTTTTGCATGGCCAATAGCTGAACTGTTGAACCCTAACAGTTTTTCATCATGATTTTACTACTATAACCTACAAGAGACTCACTCAAACGAGGAAATTCTTTTTGGCCGAATTGGTTTTAAATATAGACTGGTGCTGTGTGAGTCACGGCTGCTCTTCACCGCCCACATGAAGCAGGCGGGGAGAGAGAGCCAGAGCTGTCCGTGGTACTGAAATATGCAAACAATAAGAGCTGTCCACACCACTGAGAGACACTTACTAAGGCAGGATTTATCGATGTTTGATCGCATTTAGCTGTGAACGCAAGGGCCCTACAGAATCAAGTACACTGGCACTTGAATGCTGCAGCACAGTACTATCACACCTAAACCCTATCCCTATACTATACTATACTATACTAATCTTCATCTCATTGATAAACACAGTGGTCTATAGTCGAACAGTTGCCACAATGCAATATTAATAACAATTAAGCAGGGAAATTGCAGGATCCCGCATTGAGGCATTGGCTGTGACCACCCAGCACGCTGTCAATTGGTGGAATCGAAGCAATGAGAGGAGGATATCCAAGGGAGATGTTTAGAGGATCGGATTACTGCTCAGTGGGAAGCAAATAACAGTTGTGATTGTGTGTTTTCAGATATAACACAAGAGACAGTGGGCTTCCTCATCAAATTTATGTAGGGCCCAGGCAGAGTTTGAATTTACTCTAGGAGAAAATATATGTTGCCATACACCAGGCCACAACTGAAGGCTGCGTGTTGCCTTAGAATATAGGGAGTTTTGTGTGTGTGTGTGTGTGTGGTTAAAAATAATTATGTTTTGGTGTAAAAAAATAAATAAATCAAAATAAATAAATAATTAATGTAATTAGATTTTTTTTATTTTTTATTTTTT
>JACM01069213.1:0-12929 GCA_000787095.1 Periophthalmodon schlosseri
TATTGTCTAACGGAAAGCTTTTTATAGTTAACGATTTAAGTGTTGTCATTATAATTTATCATATTTTCTGTAAAAAAAAAATTGATAATTAGTTAATGTGACGGGCCTATGGACCCGCTTCTACTGAGGTATTTTAGGTCAGTACTGCGAAAAAATAAAATAAAGATTATCACTATACCCGGAAAAACCTTGTATCTCATGTTTCATCCGCCTACAGAATAAAGTGTGATTGTGGTACAGCGCTGAACAGACCACATTATATTCATGACTAAGAAAAGTAACCGTAGACTAATCCAGTTTTGTCTCATGTTTTTTTTTTTACTGAAATTGAGTCAGCATTTCACCACAACCCAACTCCTTTTTTAACTAAATGGTTTGTTTATTTTACGTTTAGTGATGGGACTTTCGGCTCTTTTATGGGATCCGAAATCTTTTGTATCCGCTCATTTCAAAGAGCCGTTCAAAAGACTGGCTCTTCTACTATTTATTTATATGACAGAAGCCAACGTGAGAACTCATTTTAACAAACAAACTTCTCACAGTGAGAATCGACCAAGGCTTAAATGTGTTTAAAATGGTTCAAACTGAGAGTAGGAGAGTGTTTACCCTTTGGAATTATGCATAATCTAATAATAATCATTTAAAAACTAACTGTTATTATGGTTTCAAGTGTGTCTTTTGTGCACAAAGCTCTCACTCGTGTCGCCTGCTCTGCTTCTGTGCTAATTCTTGTGTCGGTTCAGCGTAAATCAGTGTAAAAATGCATACAAATTAGAAAGAAAAAGATTTGGCTCTTTTGTAAAAATGAGATTCGGATCCAACCGTTCACGTTAGGGAACCGTTCAAAAGAGCCGACTTGTTCACAAACGTCACATTACTAGTTAAGTTTATGTTTGTTTCCGTCTTCATCAGAAGCCATCTCTCTTGTTGCGGGTTTCGACACAGAATAATGATGCTCTCCCACCTGCTTGATGACTACAATGTAAACAATGTAGGGCATTAACAGAGTCAGCAAGATTCCTGTGCATGCTCCAAACCAAACACACAGCAACTGCCATATTAACCAACAAAGCAAATAATTACGCTGGAGGTCACGTCTGTTGTTCATATTTGCAGCGTCTCCTCATTTCAATCTAACACCGCTTTCAAAAAATCATCTTCATTTGCTAACAACTTTGAAAAGATTGTTTACCAGGCATTCTTAATATGCAGGTGCACTTCTGGGTCAAGTGTTGTATTTTTAACCTATAAACATCCAACACCAAAACAACTTCTAAGAATAAAAAGCTTGCATGGAATTATTCAAGAAAACTATACAGTTTTAAAAATAATTTAGGCAAACATTCATACCAGATATCAGCACATCTGGTACATTATGTCGTAACATTTGAACGTGCGTAACTGTCTGGCAGAAAGTGAGAGTAGGAACTGAAAATCTGTTGAATTTCAGAAGTATCGTCTGCGGAGTCTTGACAAGCCAGACAGACATGTCCACACCCGACCAAACTTGACCTACCCGACCAAAATAAACCAACCAGTGTGACAGTGGATCAACACACAAACCACAGGAAAAAGTCATAGTGTCCACTCAAATATACCTATGCTTTAAAACTAAAAACACTATTATGATTTACTAAATCATCAATGATATGCAACACCTGCAAACAAACCGCAGCACTGAGAACTTTAGTCTGACAAAAACAATATATACTTTCATTTTATTTATTTATATATATATATTTTTTTTTTATTGTTAAATGACTGAATGTACAGCGACAGACAGTGACATGTTGATGACAATGACAGTTTAAAGATGCCCTGTACAATCACAACTAAACCCGTGCTGCCAAAGCCTTAACCTGCAGATAGAGGACACATACAAGTGTTTCTCATTCTCAGAGAATGGACAGGCCTCAAATGAAAGCTCAGAACCCCCAGAAGTCCCTCACATTATGGATTATCTTTATCTGTGTAATCCCTCAGTCATCCAGGTCTGATCAATAGCAAAAGAAAAATAAAATCTGTCAACTGGACAAATCACTCATTAGGGGCTTGAAAGACTTTGTTAAGTAGGACTCAGACACTGTGCACACTTAGGGTAACACAATCGGCCTAGCCTACAAACAGAAACTGTACAATAGTTGTTTTGAGTTTCAGTGTAGTTAGCTCCTCCCTTCAGACAGATATAAGGCAGTGTCCAGCAGTGATCTGACCAGAACTGAAGAAGTGGCTTGGATGAGCAGCGAAACAACTTCACTCCTACAATGATTTGTCCAGTTGACAGATTTTATTTTTCTTTTGCTATGAATTATCTTTATGAAATCAAACTTTTTGAATGATAAAATAAGGTTAATGTGACATATATCACCAGCTGAGCTTCACAGTTATACGGTTTTGTGTGCTGTGTATAGGTCATTTGTTTATTGAGAAGAAAGTGCTAGCAAAAGGCTTTAGTGTGGCACTGGATTCCATTTCTTTTCTACACAACACTACGGCACACATTCCACAAACTATCACTGATCCCCATTTCAAACACGCTGACACATGTCTGAGAAAGAGCTGCCACTGCGTAGCACAAAACTCTCAAAATGTATGCACTTTGGGCTAAAAATGAAACCTTTGTCAATTCACGTCAGTCCACATGTACCACTGGGCCTTACAACAGTGCCCTAAATAGTAATAGTAAAACTTGGGTCCAGGCTGTGTACCCTAACTGCTCTTCCTGCTGTACGGATGACTGAAAATGTGTACTGTAAAAGAACAGGTACATGGCTAATAACGTACTCGATTACAAGAACAAGTACTGCCGTAAGTCAATGCTACCATATGATTCTTTATTCACTTTTATTCAGACTTTCTGAATTCTTTGCGGTTATAATTTATGGTTTCTAATATAAAATAATGTGTGACAAAATCAATCAGGCTTGATGATAATCCAGAGAAAACAGTCTTTAATAGTTGCTGTGCCCTCTGCTGGCAACAACAGGACAACAGGGAGAGTCAAGCTTAATTTAGGATAAAAAGAATAGTCACTTACTGCTCTACACAGCACTGGTGTGTAGAGCAGTTTAACAGTACTCAAAGTGTGAATGAAACAACAAAAAAACTGGTATGTTTTGACAGGGGAACAACAAAGCTCATTTTAGCATAATATGACTCACGGGTAAGCTCTTTGTAGAGGCTAATATTTCACCAGACCTCGATGTCATTTTTCCCGCTCAGTCCCTGGTAGCAATAAGCAGTTATTTCTAAAGTGTTCCTAGAGATCCAGCAGTCCCCGTGCCTGCTGTGTGAGTCAATGATCTTTGTTGTAGCTCATTCACCTACATGATGCCAGAGGGCCCTCACTGACTGCAGGCTCAGTCTCCCAGATAAGATGCTGTCAAAGCTCCTCTTCAGTCGCCCGAAGGCCTCTGTCAGGCAGCCTGCAATAAATGTTTTACACAGCCAAATATTTGGAAGATTTTCCCAATTCAGTGATGCTGTAGAAGCCAGGAGTAAATAGGGTGACTAACTTCTATGTTTTACTGAGACCTCAGAGTAAAACAAAAAAACATTCAAAAAGTCACTGCAGGAGAAAGACATCAGTAATACATTTATGATCATATATAACCAACATTTGCATGACCGCAACAAGGCTCAAAACTGACAAATATACCACAAACTAATCTATGATTTTGTACAATGCATGGGTCATTTTGGTCAAAGTGCTTCAAATTTAACGTGGAAAAGAAGCAAATGTAGTTGTTTATCAGGAACCAGCGTATTTATCACAAAAAAGATGTTACATTTTTCATAAATTAACAGAGGAAGTGCAATTTTCATGTATTTTTTGCCAAGGATACACTTGGATATACTACAACTAACAACTAAACACTCATGCACACCGAATGTCAAACCTTCCTTTAAACTTCAAAGCTGTGTGTGTCTGGAATCTTATCGATGCACATTGATTTGCCATAGCAGCAAAAACGAGAGGTAGCAAGGTGCTAAAATGCTGGACGTTAGTGTAAGAACAAGAGGTAAAAGAGCTCTGTATGCAAAGGAGAGAAACTGGGCTTGTAAGAGTATACTGCACTGTTGTTAGTGTCAGTATTTTGTGAAATGGCACAGAATATTCAGTTGTTTAACACTTTGTTGTTTATTTCAGTGACACTTTAAACTGGCCCTTTTCTCTCTGAGCCTCTGCTGCTTCATGCTCGGCAGAGCACTGTGTCAGTTTCTGTCACAAGATCTACAAGAGAAAACTACACTTCTGTATTTACTGTATGCTTAAGAGGGAAGGGAAACATAGACTCTGGAAAATACAGCAGAACTAGATACAGCAGTTTTTTTTGTTTAAAGAAAAAGAAAGTTGAACCACTGCTCCTGTCTCATGATGAGGATGGCTTCATTAGGATCCAATAAAAAACACCTACAGTTAGTCATTTATTTGTTTTTCTGTGTTTTCTTTTCATTAAAACACAACATTATTAATTTGTACATCTGATTCAAGCCGTTGCATTTGTATAATGGTAAAACAGTATTTCTGATAAAAGCTAAACAGCTGGTTTACTGGGACCACAGAATTACTGAGATACATTTCATGATAATTAACATAGCAAAAAAAAAAAGTGCAACTTTGTCTGCGCTTGAGTCTATTTCATTATTGTACTCTTTTGGCTCAGACCCTGCCTGCAAAAGAAGAAGCACGTCCTTAAAATTTCTGATTGAACCAGAACTTGAAGATGTTGCTAAAGAGATGCAATGCCTTTGGGAGCTCCACTATAAGCCTCTTTGAGATGCAATGTCTGGCCTTAATGAGATCTGCCAAAAGCACTCTGCCACAAGAAAGAGATAGAGATGGAGTCAATAAGGTCAATTTAGAAGGAGCCTGTTCACAAAGTCCCTGCAGACCCTCACGTCCAAAGTCAGAGCGAACACCAGGAGAGCAATTATCGCTTCCACCAAAGTTTACCACACATTTACATGAACTTCCATACCCATCCTCACTTATGGCAAATGAAGATGTGAAGAGTAGGTGCAGAGCGAGTCAATCCAACAATTTTGGTGAAACAAACTGTCGCAATATCAAATTTTAGTGTTAAAATTATTGAGAGAAGAAACATCATGATTTTATGATAATTCATGATTATCGACAACTGTGAAATGTTTAAATCACTTTCATTAACAAGGCCTAAATTAGGGATGCAGCTTTTTCAGTTTTGATATGATTTTGATACTATGGTATTAAGTATCTACCCGATATCAACTGATACCAGTGCAGAGACTGAAAACAGCATTTATTTCTAAACTAAAATAAAATAAGATAAAACTGAAAATGTGTTATGTAGGTGTTATTTAACCCACAAAAAAACTATGGAACAACTTTGTAAAAACAAAATAAGATAAACTGAAAATGTGTTATGTAGGTGTTATTTAACCCACAAAAAACTATGGAACAACTTTGTAAAAACATGAGACTTTCTGGGCTGAGAACAACCAGTAAATTTTATCTTATTACATCAATTTATAAGTCCAACCAAGATACTGGCTGCACAGATATTTAGAAGCCGAGTTTCAGATCGTTGCATCCCAAGATAGATCACAACACCTTTAGTGACCAGCTTCATGAAATCAAACTTTCTGAATGATAAAATGAGTTAAAGGAGCATAAACACCCAGATAAAAAAAGCACTTTGAGTCAGGTTTACTTTTTTAATGTAGATTGAATAGAAATTATTAATAATAGAAATACTTTTGCTTCTAAAGTGATTATTATATTTAGTTGCTACGATTATATTGTGACCTGTATAATTACAATTAACAATTAACCAAATAATCGTGAAGTATCTAATATCTGATTTATGAATTATATGATCAAACAGACAAAACTGAACAAGCTCGAGTACTGCATTTCTACATAAAATGAATACAATTTTGTGATCTTCGCAGACTAGCAGATTGCCACAAGCTCAGGTAGGGACACATCTAATACGATTAATTTGGCCAGGTCAGCATGTTTGCAGACCTGGCCAATGATGTTATTCTTGTGTAATGTGTGTGTCCTGTCAGCAGGCAGCCGAAGTGAACCATCTGTGGTTTCACTAGTGCTTCTGTCAGTTGCAATGAGGTCATAGTTTCCCTCCTAATTTTAAGGTGCCTCTAATAAGAGAAATGTAAAATAAAAACCCACCTTGTGCTTCTTGGGGAGAGGGTTCAAATCGGGATGGGAATGCCTCCTCTTGAGTTCAGTCATGTTGTTCTCTTGTCTCTCCCGCCAAAGACAATCTAATGCAGAGGAAAATATTAGAGCATCTCAACTGCAGAGATACACAGTATTAATTGCCTCCTAGCTTCTTTATGTAACTTTTCCCATTTCACTAGAGGGTAAAGAGTTTTTGATTATATTATATTAGTGTATGCAATAATCCTAAAAGAGAATATATGGATTGCCAACCATATACTGGTTTTGATATGGTTGGGCTTAAAGTGGATGTAATAAGACAATTTACAAGATGAAGTTGACCCAGAATGTCTCAGAACCTTTAGTCATACAAAGCTGTTGAGGGGTCACTGGAACGATGCATAACAGTTTTCTAACACAGTGTAACAAGTTAATTATGTTTTGAGGGAAAAAATGACATTTTCGGTGCATCTCTAATTACCGGAATCTCCCCACCTGATATTGAGCTAAAATCTAGAGTTAAGGGAGTCCTTTGGCTTAGTGCAAAGGAGATAGCCATGAGCTAAACACTTAATGATGGACTCCGATTTGAGCTACTGGGCCTAATGATTTTCAATTAGTGTAACATTGTTTTAACAACTTCACTGCATTCTACCAGACACATAACTATTGATCACAGTGCCCATTTGTACTAATGTGCACCAAAGCTTTCAAATATTGAGACAGAGTTATGTTTCTCTACATATTATCTTTTGCACATGAAATACTGCTACAGACAGATGTTTGAACCCTGTGCACCAACACAGTATAATCCAAAATAGTGATGAATTTTCTATTAAATTGTCTCGATCCAAAGGTGCGACTAATGGTTATTAATGGCATCTGCATTGCATTTATCTGTGCGACTGAAGCAAGACTGCACTCAGTGTCAGCTTCAAGACACCTTTTGATACAGCCATTATTAGGGTTATGTGTCAAATGTGTGTCTCCTTCGAACAGAGGCTTTTTTAATTAAGTGTAATCGAAAATGCATTGAGCATGAACATGTAGTAGCAGATTCGACTGCCAGAAGATAATATATATGATGGTTTCATGATTCCCTGAAAATCTAAAATCCATTGCCGTGCATCACACTGCAGTGAAAAGTCATGGAGCCTACTTGCTGTTTCATACGTTGCACAACTTTATGAAAACTCATATAAACCTTGAAATGAGCACCCACCCAGCACATGCTCAGTCTGTGTTGTGCATTTGCCGCCTCATGGTATTCCTGTATAAGAAAAAAACTCCCTGTCTCCCCATGAGAGGAAAAAGCAACATAAAAGCTGTGTTTCTGCGTTGGACATCCAAGCACAAATCAAGAGGTGTAACAACAGGAGGTGACAGAGATTCAAGGACTCATGTAACTGAGCTATGGAGTTTTCCTTGGCTGCTACAGGGGATTTTTCTGGAAAGACTACAGTCAGTGCCACTCTTCACAAAGCTGGACTGCTTGGGAGAGCAGCCAGATGGCATATGACAGCAGTCGTGAGTTTTCACTGAAGGATTTGAACACCATAATGCAAAAGGCCAGGATCTGATTAATTGTGTTAAATATTATCCACAATTTTCGAGGTAGAATTTCTGTTAAAACAGGCTGTGTTTTCTTCTTCTTCAAACAACACATATTGAAAAACACATTTTACTATAACACCTGGCATAGGTTTATATTAGGTTCCATACTTAGCATAGGGTGACCAGGTGTCTCTATTTACCCGGGACAGTCCGAGTTTTGAGCCCTGTGTCCTATGTCCTAGTAGATGTATCCAAAACCATTGATTTGTCCCAATTTGATACAAGAAATGTCCCAGGTGTCCCTTTTTTTTTTACCAATTTGATACCCGCCATCAGTAAAGAGGGGGATATATTGTCATTGGTTAAGCTAAAATACAGAAAACCGTGCTTGAAAATGAGCTTAAGATGCAAAAAAATGCACCGACAGAAGTCTCTAAGATGATATATACTACGAGAACGGACAATGTTACGTGTTCTTCTCACAGCTGTATTTATACCAATCATCCCAACCCGGGTGTAAGTCCATGGGCCAGACAAAATTTCAGTACCACTCTGGTTACAAAAGCTATCAGTGATTTTTGAAAAGTTCCCTATCTAAGCTTCATATTTTGGTGTGATAGACTTTTCTGTCTCTTCTGTTGTTTTGCTCAATTTCATAGAATTAGATACGTATAAATGTAAGCTTAAATGAGCTAAAACACTACTCATTCTTATATAACAATTGGAATAACCACTAATATGATCAAAAGTTTGTCTGAAACTTCACGATTGTTCACCACAGTTATAATTTGAGCACTATAACCTTCAATGTGGGATTTGGCCCTACAACCAACACAAATGATAATCTCCTACGTAGATAGATGCTAATATGTGAAACAAGAATTACATTGACATAGTTGTGCTCAAGCTGTTACCACCTGTTCTCTTTCTTTCAGGTCAAATAAATATATTTATATTAATGGTTGGTTCTGGCCTCTGAACATATTTTTTTTTCAGTTAGTACTATTTTACTATTACTAATGCATCCACCCACATGAGTCAATCGTGGCATCAGTCAGCGAAAAACAGCAGTGGTTATCAGTACATCTTAGTCCTCTCTGACTATGCCACCCAATTTCCAGAAGCGTTTCCACTCTGTAACATCACTACGGCCGCTGTCAGCATTCCAGATGAGATCTTAACGGCCCAAGGGACTAACATTACATCTAGGTTGACGCACCTGTTCTCCCACCAGCTTGGCATCGCCAGCCTCAAAACGACACCTTACCACCCGCAAACTGATGGTCTCATGGAGCGTTTCACCCAGACCCTCACGCGCATGCAACAGTGATTTGTTTCTGATACTGGGAAGGACCAGGACCACTGGCTGCCTTTTCTCTTGTTCACGTACAGAGAAGTACCGCAGGTTTCCACAGGCTTCTCACCTTTTGAGCTGTATGGGTGAGATGTCCAGGGCCCGCTGGACTTACTCCACAAGACCTGGGGGGCTATATCCACCACTGAGAATCGCAAAGGGATTGTGCAGTACGTTCTGGAAATGCAGAAGCAGCTGGCTACTTACCCGGACCAGGCGGAGCTTAACTTGCAGGAGGCTCAGAAAACACTAAAGGCCTGGTATGACCAGCAGGCCCACCACCGCAAGTTCAAACCTGGTGAGAGAGTCCTACTGTTGCTTCCATCCTCATCCACCAAGCTTCTGGCTAAGTGGCAGGCTGTCATTCGCAAAATGGGTCCAGTCACTTATGAAATTCTCCACCCAGAGAAAAAAAGGAAAAACATACTTACCATGTGAACTTGCTGAAGCTGTGGAAGGAATGGTCCACCCCAGTTCCAATCTTGATGGTCCAGAGAGGAGACTTGGGAAAGGAGGAGGAAGAAGAGGATGTGGACACCACTCTAGAGACAAGCACTGCTCCACCGTCACTCACTCACCTGACATCTGAACAAGCTACAAGTGTTCTTCATAGCTTCCAGGAGGAGTATGTAATTCGCCTGAAAACTCAAAACCAATCAGTCAGAGATCCTACAGAGTTCCTTAGCAGCTTGTGGCTAAGTTGCACCAGGAGATGCAGGAAATGCTGAAGCTGGGTATGATTGATTCAAAGTGGTGCAGTCAAGTGGTCATTGTCTTCAAGAAAGATGGCTCCTTATGGATTGACTTCCGCAACCTAAACTCGGTCTCTGAGTTTGATACTTAACTCATGCTGAGAATCGACAACCTACTGGAAAGAATTGGAGCTGCATGTTACATCACAACGCTGGATCTCTATAAAGGGTACTGGCAGATCTTGCTGCAGGAGGCATCCCATCTATACACTGCCTTCCGGACTCCAGCAGGACTTTTTCAGTTCACGGTCAAGCCCTTAGGGCTGCATGGGGCTCTGGCAATGTTCCAGCGTTTGATGGACAAGGTCCTGGCTGGATGCAAAGAGTGTAGTGCAGCCTACCTGGATGATGCTGTAGTCTTCAGTCCCACATGAGAGGAACATTTGAGACACCTGTCCTTGGTCCTGGGAAGATTGCACATTCTGGACTGACTTTGAACCCTTAAGACAATCCTTTGTTCTTCTCCGGTTCTGAAGAGCCCCGATTTTGGAGAAAGATTCCTGGTGCAAGTGGATGCATCCACAGTTGGCCTGGGAGTGGTGTTGGCTCAAGGAGAACCAGGCGAGGAATGTTCTGTTCTCTACCTCAGCCGAAAACTGCAGCCAAGGGAGAGCAGGTATTCAGCAATAGAGAAGGAGGGGCTTACCATACAATGGGCCCTGGATAGGCTTTGCTATTACCTCCTTGGCCGAAAGTTTGACCTAGAGACTCTCACCTGGATGAAGGACCATAACAGTCGCCTTACACGGTGGTATCCCGCTCTCCAACCATTTAAATTCATCACCCGACACGGGGCAGGAAAGACCAATGTTGTTGCGGACTACATTTTAAGGTTGCCCCACAGTGTCAACCTTCCAGAGGAAAAGGATGATGTGACGGAGCAGGTCCATCCCTAAGTGTGCTGTCCTCACGGAGAGCATGTGAAGGCGCGCACACCCACTTCTAAAACCGTTCTTTATCAAACTTATATTAAACTACATTTTCCATAGCCTCACCAGTGTGTTCTGCTGCGACTAAGGGTGCACACTTAGAAGTTACTTTTTCCCATCTTAGTCATGTTACATTCGTTCAATCATACTCACCCTCACACTCCTCTGTAGTGCGTTTTGGCATATCCAGACACATCCGCACCGGTAGTTTAAATCCACTAGTTGTGCAGGCTCCAGTGGTCATGCGAGCCACAAATAAATTGCATGGACAATTATTTGTATTTTCTCCTTATCTGAAGTATTCTATGTGACTTATTGATTGTGTATTAAAGCTATTGTCTCTAGGCAACTTTTGGCACATGGAATATTAGCCATTTAATAGAAGAAATGGTGTAAATAACATTCTCAGTGTGTGTTATGTAATGTGGGAGAGGCAAACGGGAGTATATAGGTGCGCTCTGCAGCTCTGCAGCTCTGCAGCCACTATCGAGGTTACAGTGGAGGTAGCTTGTGCTTAGAGGACAAAGAGACTTGTTGATTTTTTTTCCTTGACTCTACATTGAATTTTTACCAGAACTTTCACTGTAAATAATATTCAAACACATTTGGCACTTTTTTCTGCACTCTGGGAGAGCACGATAAACCAACCAAAAATGCATATCCCGACTGAGCCCGAGTTTCTCTAAGAATCCCGTCACATTCACCAAGACCATGATGTCCCTTCAACATTATGGGAGGTGTAAATAAGGTAGACAGACAATAGGACAGGCAAGAGTGTAGGACTGCTGCTACGCCCAAGATGAACCACTTGAAACACGCCACAGAAACAAATGGAAACGTGGACTAGCCTTGACACACGTCTGCATAGACTGTGTACGTAAAACAGACAATGGACAATGTGGTCTATCTTAAATGCAACCTATTTATCTGATCTTTATTAAAGCCACTAGAACGGACACATGATCAAAGAAGTGATCAAAGAAGTGAAAGTGCCTGTGTAACTTAAGGAACTAAAATCTGTGTATATTGGTGAATTAGCCACATGTTTGCCCATTGTAATGCACCGACATCTCTTGGGCACCAATTGATGTGGATGGATGCATTAGTAAATAATAGTAAAATAGTACTATAGATTGTCCAAAAAGTCTTACAAATTAGAACCAACCCATTAAATAATGATAAATATAAATATATTTGTTTGAACTGAAAGAAAGAGAACTGGCGGTCACAGTTTGATCACAACTATGTCAATGTTGTAGCTTTTGATTGACATCTTATTTACCCAGTGGACGTGCAGAAGGTGAAGCGAAGGGAGATTGGCCCTTTCTGAATCCAATTCCTCCTCTCTTTTCCTACCCACTTCTACTAACTCCTCACTGAAGGAGTAGAGGTTCCTTCATTAGAACGTTCAGAGCTTCGGCTTTCGGACGCACTCGCTCGTACAGGCGAGGCACACCCCATAGCACAGCCCACAACTGACGCAAAGGTCAAAAGTTTTACATTTTAATGTAATAACAGTTTACTTTATTAGTCTCACAGTGGAGAAATGCTCTTGCCGTGACAGCTCTTAATGTTAAAATATGTTAAAATATGTAAACTACAAAGCATTTAAGATGCAATGCAGCAACTCGTACACAAAAAATCGTGGTGACATTAAGGACATGTTGCACAATTGGGCCTTTTAAATGATTCGTTTACGGTCACAGAGCACAAAGATAAAGTGTGTGTGTGTTTTAGGTGCAGATGCACTTTCTCATAGTAGCTAAAATAATGTGAGTCAAACTCATTCATCTCGCTGTGGCATTTTCCAGCGCCAATAAAAGTGTGTTTGATCTCAACGCTGTTTTCTGTTAAATTTCTAAAGTCTGTGAGACAGTAATAAAAGTCTGTTTGTCCGTCTAAATAAGCATGGAACTAAAGCTGTTGGTGCTGTTTGATTTACACTTTTCATCCAGATGTAACAGTTATTGTAGGCTGTGCAGTTTATACATCTGACCTTGCACTCCATCGTACCACTGCCACTCGGCACGAGTGTCCAGCTCACCTTTACGCAGGAGGGATAGAGTCTCCAGTGACAGTGACAGAAGAAGAGCATCAGACCGATTGCTGGATCAAAATGAAAATACACGCACTTAAGTAGGTGCTATTAACCCATCCATCCATCCATTTTCTTC
>KN478473.1:6439-22870 GCA_000787095.1 Periophthalmodon schlosseri
TACACAATGAGTCAAAAGTTTGGACACACACAAATCCTCAAAATATCCTCCATCCTTTGCTTTGTCAAAAAATATTTAGTAGGGTTATTTAACTTTTTCTTTACTACATAATTCCATATATCTTGATGATCCATATATATTTGATGTCTTCTGAGTGAATATAAAATGCAGAATGTAGTAAAAATTTAAAAAAAAAATGAATAAGAGGATGTGTCCAAGCGTTGGACTGTTAGTGTATATTGAGAAAATTTTTTGGAGCATGTGTATGACTTGGTGTGTTCATTTTTCAGAAAACCGCAGTAAAGAGCAGGGCAGTGGGCGGGGCTAGGGGGTAGGTGCACTAAAGCCTCAAATGCAGGATGATGCAGGTTACTCAAACATGCATGAATCAGTCAAAATACAACTTTGAGTCTGCTAATAATGAAGGGGAAAAATATAACATGGTGGTATGTCTTAAAAGTTGATTTTGCTTTGTCTCCTTTTAAAAGTAAACAAAATACTCTACAGTCTAATTTTGCATATCTCCAAAATTTGTGAACACAATTTGACCGCAGAAGTCCAGTGATGGTTTCCGGCCTTAAAAACTGCACAGGAGAAGTGAGGATTTTTACTCTGACGTAACAATCTGTGCAACATGCAAACAGAGCATTTTTGAGTGCTAAGAGAAAACAACTTTGGATTATAGCTCCAGGTTTGGTTTTCATGAGGGGCAACAGTATAGCATGGGTGAAAGCTCGGAAAAGTACATTTTTCATACTACGTCCTTTAACATCTTCATAACTGCCGTCCCATAGTGGCCGTCACTCCTGCTCCACCACATGAGCATGGAACATTTCAGACATGTTTGATTTAAGGGCCCGTTACTGTCAAACGGCTCTCCGCAGACAGAGAGGAGGTTGGACATGTGTAAAGCATGTGTCAATTACAACATCGCGTCAGGCTGAATGAAGACAGAGAGACAGACAGGGGCAGAATATAATGTACAAGTCCCCCTCCCCAACCCTCCGAACGTCCCCTGCTGGTCAGACAGAGAGTGACAAGTACAAAAGGAGCCTGTCCAAAAGAGCAGTAATAGCAGCCTGCCCAGAGCCACTCAAATGCACCAGTGGAGAGTGAATGGTGACACAACAAGACAATCGTTTACACTGTGTTGCAGACAACGGGACGGGACGAGCTCTAAACTGCAACTCAAACTACTAATGGAAAACTGCAAATCGGTTTTGGTTAGGAGCAAAAATCATTAACAGATGACAGTATGTTCCAAAATGACATCATATTCTGATAAGACATCGCATTCCAAAATGACATCATATTCCAAAATGACATCACATTCCGAAATTACATCAAAATCCAAAATTTCATCACGTTCCAAAATTACATGACATTCCACATTCCGATATGACATCACATTCCGACCTGACATCACATTCCAGATTGATATCACATTCCACATTTTGATATGACATCACATTCCGAGACAACATCACATTCCGAGACATCACATTCTGAAATGACATCAAATTCCGAGACGACAGCACATTCCAAGACAACATCACATTCCGAGACAACATCACATTCCGAAATGACATTACATTCTGAGACGACATCACATTCCGAGACAACATCACATTCTGAAATGACATCTCAACTTTATCATTTTTTTTTATTTTTTTTTTTAGTATCAGTATTTGTTGAAATTAGTATCTTGTTCCGATGCTAGTTTCAATATTGATGAATACCTGGGTATTGATTTTACTGACAAACACACACCACATTCATACTATTATCCCTTTTTCAGACATTATTATTTCCAATAAAGAGACAAGACGACCTCTAAACTGCAACTCAAACTACAAAAGAAAAACTGGAAATTGGTTTTGTTTAGCAGCAAGAATCAACAGATGATAGTATGTTCCGAAATGACATCATATTTCGATATGACACCACATTCAGAAATGACATCACATTCCAAAATGACATCACATTCCAAAATGACATCACATTCCAAAATGTGTCATGTGCCAGGCCATGTTTGCAAATGAGAGTTGGTTAAATTAGATTTGATTATTTTCCGCACAGCTATCTCAATTCAGTCTAATAAAGGTAAAAAAAAAAAATTAAAACTAAAAATAAAAGGTCACATTCTGAAATGGCATCACAGGACCATGTTTTTTCTTTTTTTAATATTTTCTTTTCATTTTCATATCACAAAAAAGTTGCCCACTTTTGTTCAGAAATTGCGATTAACTGACATTCAAAATCAAAGGTTAATTGAAGGTGCACTGTGTAACCTTTCTGGAGAGTATCCACCGCCTACTTGTCTCCATGGAGATGTTACAGTTTTGCCTGGAATGTTCCCACAGTACGGCATTAAACATATCTATCCTGCATATTCAGTTACAGGTGTTATAGTTTAAAAATCCCTGCTTCTTGGTCTCCATTGACAAATTTACGGCCATAACATTCCAGGCAAAGAAATATCCTTAGAGACGGTGTCAGACCTGCCACTAGAAAGGTTTCGCAATGCACCTTTAATGTTTTAGAGCCAAACATAAGTAGTTTTATAGCTTTCATGACTTTCAATTACGGCTGACCATAAGGTTTGTATTTTTGTTACAGGCAAAATTGTGCAAACTGTTGAGTAAATTAAGACCAGGTTTTTAATGAGTGTTGGAGCAGGTGGAGCGGTTTAGATCTGGATGGAATCACAAAATGAGCAGAAAGTGAAGTTGCGTTTCACAGATGTTGTAGAGACGTTCTGGGTAATGACCCAAACATGGAGGATAAAATAGACAACCAACCACAACCATTCTTATTCTCATTCATACATACGTCAGAGTTAGATAAGCAATTCTGTATGGTGTAACAATAAAGATGTAGTACACATACTGATAATGTAAAATGTCATCGTTTATATATATTTGTACTGCACAATGTGTAAACAAAGTACGCATTACTATGCGCTCCTTCAAATGCATCTATCAAGTGTACAGTGAACCAAAACAGTGCAGATGTATTCAGACTGTAATCCTTCAGATACAAACACCTTCTGAGCAGCGCTGTATTCAGACTGTAATCCTCATACTCCAGATACAAACACCTTCTGAGCAGCCCGCCAGTCTCTAACACATTTTCACTCACTATATAACTGTTTTGGTGGAGTGTTCAACACCCATTTGGCAGACACTACATTCCACATTCCAATATGTCATCACATTCCAAAATTACATCACGTTCCGATATGAGATCACATTCAGATAAGACATCACATTCCGATATGACATCACATTCCAAAATGACATGACATTCCGATATGACATCACATTCCGCAATGCGTCATGTGCCAGGTCATGTTTGAGAATAAGAAAGGGTTCTCAAACATTTTACCTGGTTAAATAAAGGTTAAATAAATACAAAATGAAATTACATCACATACCCAAAACAATATTCCATTTCTCATTCCAATATCAGATCACATTCCAAAATGGCATCAAATTTCAAAATGACATCACATTCCGTAAAGACACAACACATTCCAATCTGATATCACATTCCAAAATGACATCACATTCTACATTCCAATATCACATCACTTTCCAAAATTACATAAAATTTCGAAATGACATCACATTCCGATCTGATACCACATTCTGATCTGACATCAAATTCCGAAATGAAATCACATTCCAAAATGAAATCACATTCCGATCTAATATTACATTCCGAAATTACATCACATTCCGATCTGATATCACATTCCGTAATGACATCACATTCTGTAATGACATCACATTCCAATCTGACATCACATTCCAAATCTATAACTATTAGAAAATGTTCAACTTTGTAATTTTTATGTAATTTTTATGTAATTTCCTTCAGTATTTGTTCAAATTAGTTTATCTAGTTTCAATACTAGTTTCGATATTGATGATGGCACCACATTCGTACTGTTTTTATTTCTAAAGTTAGCAAAAAACAGCAATTTATATTTTGGTTAATTTGAACAACTGACGACACAGCAAAAGCTAAACGTTAACTAAAATGGTTTACTGTTTGCATCACTATTATTCACACTGAATGAGAATACAGTATATGCAGAAACCAGCCTATCTGCAAACGGATTTAATGGGACAGGGATCAACACTCGATTATTCAAATGTGTAAATGTATCAGGAAATATGTGTTCAGACAATGTTGGTTTGAAACAGGAAGTGGCAGCTGCAGTTTGAACGTGATAATGAACGCAGTGTGATCAGAAACGAGGGGATGAGAGCAGAGGATAACGAGCCTCATATTCAGCCTATGGAATAATTATGATGCCTCTGTACTACTCTATACGACCCCCTTGGGTGCTCCGGGCTCGATGAAGAACACACTTTATATCTGTTTGAGAACACGTAAACTCCTGAGCCCGGCAATATATACTCCATAAATGAGGCAATATTTTACCTTCAGAATGCGATGAAGCAAGAAATATGTTAAATGTGCTAGTTTGGTAGTGCTGCATTGCTAATACTATGCTAAAACTTTTTTTCCCTTCTTTTTTGAGTTGGGTTTTTAGACAGGCATAATGCTGTTTCCCCTTCAAAAACACACCTGGACTCTTAAAGGGACAGTACGGTTTTTTTTGTGTGTTTTTTTCATGTAGCAGATTAGCTATGTCCATTTATATATGCAGCCTATGGTATTACGTCAAATTTAATTCGATATTTTAAAGATTAACTTAAAATGTAAATGGTTTGCTTTGGATCAACATCACATAATTACATGGAACAATGTGACATCATAGATTCATTTATGTATTTCTTTATTTTTGGTTAGCGATGAACAAAATGGTTGCACTGTGGCAGAGTAGTTACCACTCTTATCTTTCAGTATTTCAGCAACGCTACTACATGTAAAAGGCTTGCAAGTAAAAATATAGATTTTGAGTCCTGTTCTGGTTTAATTTTTGTAATATGTGCTTTTAACTAATCAAGTAGTTACCACTCTACCACTTTTTGTAATATGTGCTTTTAACTAATCTCTGTGTACTTAGAAATATGCCATGTACACTGTTCAAATATTGGCAGAAAATTACATGACTTAAATATTTGAAAATGAGAATAAAAAGGTTTGAATGATTAGCCTCAGTGATGCTCCTCTGGTTTATCTCCAGTCCAACCCCACAGGCTGCTGCACACTCTCATTATACAAACCCAACCAGCCTCTCCTCACACAGCCGTCACAGATATTAAAACTGTAATTTCCTCACATTCATGAAACACTCGGGGCCTCTGCGCTCCCCCGGGTCCTACTGCCACTTCACAACCCAGCGAAAATTACTTGAATTCTGAATTTTAATCTTGATTTTCGTCTAGTATAGATCTATTTTGTTTGTTGAAGTTTTGACTAACTTGAAAACTTTTAATTTATGTTTGTCCTGTTTGGCTGTGCCTCTGCCGACTACAATCTTTCATTTTAAACTAAAGGCGCTGTACCTAATTTTTACCATCTTAAAAACATGAAAAACAAAACTAGTTAATTTTAAACAGTTTGCAGTGGTCCAAAATTATTCCTCACATTATAAGCACTTTTCACAACTCTCAGAGACTAGAGTGGAGTTTTCTCATGATGGTAATGACAACAACTAGCATGCTAACGCACAGTTTCTGATTACAAGACAATAAAACACTTTACAATTAGATGCAGACAGTAGACAATGGATGTATTTTGACCTCAAGCTGCTTTTACCATATCTGTACTGGGGCAAGACACATTTTGCTCAAATACAAGGAAAAAAAATTGGGTACCGGCCCTTTAAATTGAATTATCTTAATGAGTTTAATGCACTGAATTTGTATGCACCCCTCTTGTTTCGCAAAGCACTTTGAATTACTTTGTGAAGGAATAGCTCTCTACAAATCAATTCTGTACTTGTACTATTTTAACCTAATTAGCCTAATTCAATTGTGTTACTCCACTGACAGATTCATTTGCTTGAAATTAGAAAACATTTGATACCAATCCTAAACACCATAAATAATTCCCCAAATTGTAAACCAAATATTGCATAAATTCACGATTAATATTCTGAATAAACTTTATGTTACCTCATTTTAGTTTTACAGTTTTATTTTTTCAGTGTGTAATTCTTGAGTGAAAAAGGTGAGTTCTTGAGTTGGAGGCAAAACATGAATGAACTATAAGATACTTTAAATTATTAATAATCAGAAGATGTCAAAACAACTCACAAATCAAAGAGCATGTGGCCTGGGTTTGGCCTGGGCCTGGCCTGGGTCTGGTCTGGGTCTGGTCTGGGTCTGGTCTGGGTCTGGTCTGGGTTTGGTCTGGGTTTGGCCTGGGTCTGGCCTGGGTCTGGCCTGGGTCTTTCCTGGGTCTGGTCTGTCCGCACTGGTTTGTAAAATGAGGTTTCTGATGTGCGGAGTTGCACTAAAATCCATAACTCATGCATAAGGTGACATCACTCAAACTACCATTTGAAATATTCATATTCATTAAACCAGGTTGGTGAAAAAAAACATATTTACTTTGCAATGAAAAATTAGAGGAAGTAAAGTGTAGGCATAATAACAGGGTAGTTAGAAATCTTGGTTATCAGTAATTAAAGTCACAGTAGGGAACTTTTTAGCAAAAAATATACTCCTGTATGAACCTGTATTTTCATTTTGGATGTATTATTACACAGAACTTTACTCTTTACTCTGAACAGGCTTGCATCTCCACAAACCTGACTCTTATTCTGTCAGGGTGCCTCCTCCTGCGGCTTGTTTCCATGGAAATGTTGTTCCTTTGGCTATAATGTTCCACAGTATAACATAAAACGTATCTCTATGGAGAATCTTCTGAACGTTCTATTTCCATGGATTCCTGCACGTGACCTACCACCTCCAGAAAGTTACATACTGTACCTTTAAAGGGCCTGGAGCACATGTATTTATTTTTGTGCGTTTGGTTGTTTTAGTTCAGAAACATTTTTACTTCACAAAATATTACAAAAGCAGCTATTTGTGCAAAGATAAAAATAAAATAAAGACTTTTGATTTTGTTGGATGAGAACTATGAGGAAGCAACCGCCAATATGATCCAATCAGACACAGTTGGATGAAAACCTTCCGGAAAAGATGTATTTCTCAATCATAGGACCACATCAGAGAGGTGGACATTGGTGGGCATGAGTTGGTTTTAGTTCAGGCCTCACACAATTCCAGTTAAACCCAAAACTTTCTTACAAAACAGTGAAAATGTTTGTTTTTTTTTTCTTTTATATATATATATCGCTTGTCCACCTTCAAGGCTTAAAGCGCTTTACATCAAGGAACCACTCACCCATTCACACACACATTCATACACCAGTGTACGCAGACACTTGCCCAAGGACACAACAACAGCATTCATCTGTGGGAGCTGGAATCGCACGACCAACCTGTGGGTCAGTGGATCTGACCGCTCTACCAAAGATGTTTATGCCGGGACCGAGATTCGAACCACCAACCTTTGGATCCATAGACTGCATATATAAATGGACACCGCTAACCTGCTAGCCGCTGCGTTCCAAATAGGAAGTGATCATGGGCGCACTTCCGGCTCCGTCGACTCTGGCTCCAATTTACTTTACATTGAAAAATCGTCGCCCCTCTCTCTGTAACTGGTGCAGTGAGCCTCGCCATTTTAGTCTTACAATGTTCGTATTAACCCGCTCTACATGATCCTGGTGTTTTTACTTCGCTATTGTGTTCGTAAATCAAGATATGAACATGAATAGACAAATCAGACACCTTCTTTCCCCAAAGTCTTTCCAGCTAGCGTTAGCAACAGGTTTGATTGACAGCGTTGCTAAGCGCCCGCTCCCTGTTAAACCAGCACAGCGGACAGGAAGGGGCGTTACCTTCAACAGCCTGGCTCAGAATTGGCTCTGCTATGATACTCACAGTTGGAATTCCAAATATGGAACTCTGCTTCAAATTGGCCCCTATAACTGCTCCAACCTCGATGAGCTTCATTTGACTAGAGCCGAACGCTACAGGTGACGTCACACTCACTTAGTCCACTTCTTTATACAGGCTATGTTTGGATCAGTGGACAAACGCTCTACCAGCTGAGCCGCTGTCGACAATCCTCGGCATAGCATATGACCAGTACTTTAAAGGACAGATATTTTAGTCCAGAGCCGTATGAAGTTTGACGATAGCGGCTTGTTTCTATATCAACACGAGCGTCCTTTTGCATGTATCCCACACAGTTCACACTTTAAAACAGGACTGAACATTTTTTGCCCAACTGTTCCACTGTGACACATAAGTCCCCCAAACCAGAGCCAAGCCACCAAGCCATTGTAACGTGATGTGTACGGATATCACACGGACTCACTAGGCCGGTCACGAAAACACATTCTGAAGTTCGATATATCGCTGAAGTAAATACAGACGATAAACGATAATATTGAAACTCATTTATGCCACTGACACAAAAACCCAAGAGCAGATTTAAACCACAAAAAACTATTCTAAATCAACACTTTAGTCGTTAGTTTGCATCTTTAATGAGTCATACGAGTTATTCATTCAAATTTTACAGCTTAAATCTTATCATATTGCCAAAAAATAACCAAAAATGTCCCCCAAAAATATTGTTCCAGTGACTATCATGACAGGCCTAAGACTCATTATAATGCAGTTTATTCTGTTATATAGAACAAGGTGGACTCACTGCAGATTACAGGAATATGTGAGAGGTTTGCAAAAGAAATAATTGATTTAGCCAAAATTTTGATTCATAATCGATTTGTATGGGTTGTACTTTTGTGTACTTTGAAATACACCATGTAAATAATACAAATACTGGGAGAAAACTGCATTACTTAAAGGGCTCATGTTACACCATTTTCTGATCTATGTTCTAATGTTGTTTCCTCATCACAAACAGACCTGGAGTTGTGGTTTGTTTCATTCACACATGTTTAACACACAAACCCTGCATATTTAGGCAGGGTTAGTTCTTCTTTCAAACTGAAAACGTGCTGTTCCACCTTGTGATGTCATGTGGTAATACAGGAAGTGCTCCACTGTGTTTTTAAACTCCATACACCTTCACTAGAATCATTTGGATGATTTCAGACCTGGAATTGCTAATCTCTACTGAACTAAAGGTAAAAGGAGCTGTTAACTTGAAAACTACTTTTTCATGACATCACAAGGTGGAACAGAGCATGTTGAGCTTTGGAGATGTAGACAGACTAATAACAAAGTGTTACTCAAACATGTGTGAATGAAACAAAACACAACTCCAGGTATGTTTTTGAGGAGGTAACAACATTATAATCTCACAAGAGTCATAGTGCAGATATATTGTGTAAGCGGATCTCAATAAGTCAGTTGTCCACTGCCCGTGTCTAAATATAAAGCTTTTTCTTGACCGATAATCAGAAAGTGCACGTGGCATGTTAGTTGTTGTTAGCTTTATCATCACAGCAAAGCTCTGCTCTGGCCTCTGAAAGTAACTTATGAAAGAAAAGCCAAAAAAAAAAAACAAAAAAAAAAAAACATGCCCAAGAGGATTTTGAATGTGCACAAGAAATACAAAGAGAAACAAGCAAACACATCGACTAAACGTCCACAGCTCCTTTCATATCTCTTCATAATGTATGCACAAAGCTGATGCAATCAATTGTCATTCATAAATTCATTGAGTCAAGGGTTAGTTAGAGTGCAAACTTGTAACTATGGAAACCCACAGCCTCCATAGTGAGAGGCGGACACGGGATAACCACTCTGCCGCTGTAAAGCAAAGTACGAAACACCAAAAGAGATACCAAGAAAGAAAGAAATACCAAAACTTCTTCTCTGCATTAAAATTTTAAAATATATACTCAAATCGGTTGCGTTTTACCAGATGAATAGGCCCCAGTTTGAGTTGTATTAAAATTTTAGTTAAATTTAAATTTAAAAATCTCTATGTATCGAAATTCATAAATAAGTAAAATATATATATATACTCTCTGCTGTATGAATGGCAGGTTATAATGGTGCACTATGGCGGGCGCTGGAGTCTTCAGATACTTTAAAGGTCTCACTCAGCAGTATATCTTTTTCAAACATAGACTTTCTAAAGCCTCCCTCCATCTCTCTTCATCACTGACACTAAAGTGCTGACGGAGAGGGACCTGGGCGCCTGCGTGGCCCCTGGTATAAAACCTTTCAGCTGTACAGAGCAGAGACACAGGGATTAGCTCCTTGTTAACACTGGACCCCGCCGGACCTCACATCTGGACCTCACATTCAAAGTGCTTGAACTTCAATATAAACTGCTATGAGTTATTTCAACAATGAGAACTGAAACGGAAAGCCTTACTATTCCTCGGGACAATTTCAAATGAGGAAAGCAACACTTAAAGAGCGAGGGTGCGAAGCTAACTGGAGGTTCTACCCTGTCTGAGGCTATTTTACTCAAGTTAGACTTTAATATGAGCTTTTTTTTTAACACAATCTGACCATAAAGAGTTGACTTAGCCGGATCTACAACAGGTGAGTTAATTTGTGCGGTTAAACAAGTCCCTCACACATAACATCACAGTCACAAGCAGCTAGCATTAGCCAACAGTTTTTCAGTTAGTCGCTCTCTCTGTTTTTGCTGAAAATTAAACACTTAAACATGTGCTGTTTAAATCTATTTTGTATTTTTAAATTTCTTAAAACTTTTTTGGAAGTGTTTGCTAATGTGTGCATTGTGTCTCCATGGTAACTGTTGAACATCCCACCCTAGAGATACATGTAGAACACACCCTACTGCAAAGTATCAATATACAATATTAAAATTGGGACTAAACTGGGACTAAACCTGGAACTAAAACAGGACTAGACCTAGAACAGACCCAGTGAAGACTACATGGCTTAAGATGTGTGAAATCATCTCATAAGAATCCATTTTGTGGAACATAGGACCTTTACATAAGCAGACACAGTGGCATGGGTTAATATTAGGTGTGATTTCTTTCTTTCTTTCTTTATCTTTATTTACACAGGGGAACCCAATGAGAGCACTTTTGGTGCCCTGTTTAAAATATAAAACAAGCAGAAGAACAAACAAAACAAACCAGTATACAAGTCCATATAAAACATTAAAAACAGGAGCGTGTGGATAAAAGTTTGTTACCAGATTATTAAATTGCGATTGTGTCACCTACATATCCAGTTTTGCTTTTCCTTGGAGTGTGTTCCATTTTTGTGAAGAAAAACAGCTAAAAGCCTCTTTCTCGTCTCAGTTTTGGTACGGCTCGTCCTTAGCCTTATGCAGTCATGTGATCTGGTATTAAATGTTCCCGTATCAATGATGAACAAGCAGGTGAGGTGTTCTGACAATTTTTGAAGTCGTCCCTTATAGATACATTTCATACAGCGCTGTTCTCTTCTATAGACAGTGATGGCCAACTCACTTTTTCATAGAGAAGACAGTGATGGGTTTAAATCCATCACCTGTAATAAAACAAAGGGCAGAGTGAAAGAGTGGATCCGGTTTAAAGCAGAGGCTGAAGTCTGCATTTACACCATGGTATTATATTCATAGGTGGTGTGCTGTGGAAGCTTTTCAACCAAAAAAACAGAGCCAGGACTCTAAAAAGGTTGAGAACACTGCCCCAGGGAATGAGCAGAGTTCTTTGATTGAAGTAAGATTTTAATCCAATCGACTTCTGCACTTTGAAATGGGACCGAGCTGCTCCACACTGTCTGCATCTAATTGTTAAACAGTTTATCGATCACAAACCTGGAAGAAAGAGCCGTGAGCGTTGCCAGGACCGACTGAGCACTGGAGGTCCGCCCTGGTTCACTTCTGAGTCTGAAAAAAGCTGTTCTAAAGCTATGGACGTGCCCGAGGAGCTAGTCCCTCCTACTTTCTGTTTGAATCCAAAACGGTCTGGAATGGGACCGTAGAGCGTGACAAGCCTCCGTCCTAACCTGGGATGGTCCAATCACATCTCCTCTCGAAAATTCTCGTTATATTCAGAACAAAATATATCACTTCTTTTCCCTGAGATAAATACGAGTTTGGTGCTTCCATTGTTGATTCAGTCCTTTATGTCGTTTTCCCACCTTTTTTTTACATATGATCAGCCATGTTTGTTTTTGACTCAAACAGATCATATGTCTCTCTGATTGGTTAATCAGCCTGTCAATCACGCCCTCTGACATCGAGGAGACAGGACACGGCTTCAGTTCCATTCATCTTTGGAAAGTTGTGTGTGTGTAAAGTGCACATGCCTGAAAATGTATACATGTGACCAATGAGTTCCTTTGTTTCACATGCGTCACTGAAATAAACAAATCTGATTGGACGGCTGTGTTTGAGCCAGACTGATATCCCTCTCATTAAGAACTGCAGAGAGGTATCGGTCTTGCCTGAAAATCCATGCATACTAACGATGTGCCAAAGGGAACTTGTTTAGTTTCATTTATACGATCTTGTCACAGTGAAATAAACTGGGTACATCAGCTTTAAACGTAGATTTATTTTTTATATTTAAGTAGGAACCGCTTACATCAAGCTTAATTGGCATGTGTGGTTGGTATGTTCTGAAATAAGTCCGGTGAATGTGTACTTTTGAAAATACCAGGGCACATTTGCAGCGCTCCATCCTCCTTCTCCTGTATTATTCCCCCTCTGCGTCTTTATGTCGAGTGTTTTCTTCGGCGGCAGAGTCCTTCACACTTGTACGCAGTCGTTCCTCCTGTGGGTAAATATAGCTCCTTAATGGCCTCTCCGTGCCATCCTTCAGCAGGCCTGGACACTGTGCATTTGAACCACCCTCCCGGTACAATCCCAACACATTCAGATCTACAGTGTGGATTTACACAGGGCTGAGGAGCAGAGGCACAAACAGGCAGAGGTACAGGGAGCAGAGATACGAACGTTTGTATATCTGCACATGGTCCCAGAGCAGGAGGCCCGCACTGCAGCACACACAACATGCGCTCGATGAGAAACAAATCTATGCGCTGGGGAGGCTTAGAAATGTGTAGGGTTAGAAAAATGTTACAAGGTGAATGGAAATTATAATCAGCTAATGTATATAGAACATTCTTCCATTAAACTTGGAATTAAACTTGTCTTTTTAATGAGACAAGCAGGAAACACCACTACGCCAAACCAATACTCCAATCTGATTGGTCAAAGTGCCACAACAGCGGAACAAGCTGAGAAATCAAACTTTTATTTAAGTCAATTTATCAAAAACAAAATAGTCTTTCTGTATTGCTGTTGCAGGACGTTTGTCGGCATCGCTACGTCTGTTCCGGTTTCACTTTTGGCTCCACTCAAACCACAACGCTGCTCTGTGATTGGTCCATTCTCTGGCTCGCTGGAGGCTGGGCCCAATCACACCAGCGGGAGCCTGCCAAACTGAATTCTTGCACGTTTGTGAACTCACAAATAAACAACAAAACAACAAAATAATAAACGAAAAAGTAATTTCTAGTGCCAGAATACTCAACATACTTCAGCTCAAATGTATAAAAGAACTAACGTGGAGTTCTACAGTTGGATCAGAACTACTAAACTACTAAAACTATCTTAAAAATACACCTTGTCTCGTGTATTTTTTATATATATTTTCTACTTTATTCCCTTGGTCTCTAAGCCCGGTCCCTGAGAACCCGCCGTACAGTATCAGTGTCTGTATAATATATGAGCTACATAAGAATCCACAAGATCCCATCAAATATTCAACAGAAAGAGTTTTATTAAAATGCAGTGAAGCGCAGTCGTGTTCACATGAATCACATCTGATTAGACTCAGTTTGTCGACGTTTTAGGAAAACGAACAGAGATGAAATGTGAACAAATATCGTTCGTTAGCCTTGTATTTAGTTTTCAGTTTGGTGCAGTTTTGAGACAAGATCATGTTTTTCAAAATGCGGTGTGCGAACAGTTGGTAGCGTTAGGTTTAGGTAAGTATTTGACGTCACCCACAGCGTTCGGCTCCAGTCAAATGAAGCTCATCGAGGCTAGAGCAGTTATAGGGGCCAATTTAGAGCCGAGTTCCATATTTGGAATTCCGACCGCGAGTAAATGACGAGCCGGAAGCGCGCCCATGAGCACTTCTGATTTGGAACGCAGCGGCTAGCAGGTTAGCTATGTCCATTTATAAATACAGTCTATGGTTCTAACTGAATAAAACTGTTTTACCCTTTCAAACAGTGAAAGGAGGAAGTATTTAAATCTATCTGCTCTCACAAACTCTTTGGCACATACTGTAACTAGCACTCACATGCACGCATCTTTAACCACCTTTTCCGACAGAGGTGAAGCTCAGTCAATCAGCTTGAATCCCAAAACGTTACATTGCAATGCGTTTATGAGTTTGTGATTTATACAGTGTTGTCCAGTCAGACGCAGACAGCGTACAACGGTCTGATTTTGTCTGAAAGTACAGCTTCGTACTGCTTTTATGCACCTTGGGGTATTTATATCAAGCCAAGTGCTAAATTACAAGTTAGAAACTGCGCCTCTCATTCCTTCCACAGTTGTCATATGTAAATGAGAGTTTAGCGTCAAGCAAAAGGACTCTGCTGTTTCTGCTCTGGCCTACATAATATGATGACTATGAAAACGGTCACATTTTTATATAGCGCTTTTCCACCTTCAAGGTACTCAAAGCACTTTACATCAAGGAACCACTTGATGTGTCTTGCCCAAGGACACAACAACAGCATTCATCTGTGGGAGGTAGAATAACACCACCAACCTGTGGGTCACTGAACAGGGCACCCATGAAAAGGAGAATCTGAGTGCTCTCATTGGGCTCTCCCTGTATAAATAAAGATAAATGGGATCTGACCATCTGTTCCGGATGCCCCCTGGATGCCTCCCTAGGGAGGTGTTCCGGGCATGTCCCACCGGGAGGAGGCCCCGGGGAAGGCCCAGGACACGCTGGAGGGACTATGTCTCTCGGCTGGCCTGTGAACGCCTTGGGGTCCCACCGGAGGAGCTGGAGGATGGGGAGTCCCTGCTTAGACTGCTGCCCCCGCGACGAAAATGGATGATGGGATCTGACCATTGTGCCAGTGGTGTTTTTGTTATTTTTTATGCCGAGAGCAGGATTAGAACCGCCAACCTTCAGGTCAGTGGACGAACACTCTACCAACTGATGCACACTGCACTGCTGTTAAACCCCTGTTTGTGTCACTAGCTTTACACTGCTTAATATAGATGCAGACCTACTGATACGTTGAGGGACTCGTTTAACACCACAAATCATCTCGTCTGTTGTAGCTCCAACTAGGTCAGCTCTTTCTGGTCAGATTGTGCTAAAACAAAGCTCAGATTAAAGTCTAATTTGAGTAACAGAGCTTCAGACAGAGCAGCGCCTCTAGTTAGCTTCAGCCTCCAGGGAATGTTGATGACATCCGCTGCAAAGTAACTGGCACATGGGTAATTCAAGGTGAGGTAAAGTCGGTTTGAGAAGCAGAAAAGACGACATGCATCTCATCTCAGTATCTCCCTTACATCTCGGTAGAACAAAACAACACAAATGTACAGTTTGTTTGCCATTAAAAAGCTTTTGTCAGATCTCTCACAGCAGAGCAGGGACGTGGGGAGAGAGAGTGCCTGTTATTCCACTGCAGTATGGGGTCTTTACATTATTAAAGACATGCTTAATATTGCACTGTGCTCTGCTGTTCTGCAGGTGCAAATGACAAAACACAACAGTTTTACGCTCTTTTTAATGTCCAGTAATGTTTAGGTTTGGATCACACAAGACGACTGATAGTCTCCCTGATTGTGTTGGACTTTAACAGCAAAGACGAAGCCAAGACCACGGAAACTGAGTGAGTTTTTATATAACGAGGGTTGGACTGGATCGTTACTACCGGCAATATTTGATTCACAGTAACATTACGAGATGAAATATTTTCTTACTATAGCAATGCTGCACCATAATATTGTTAAAGGTTCCTGTACAATTCAATTCAGGTTTATTTCTGTAGCACATTTAAAACTGCTTGAGCTGAACCAAAGTGCTTCACATAAAAGTCAACAAAAAGCAAATATACAGATAACACGATACACTGGAACAGAACAATAAAACACCTGTATATCCTGTCTAGTGTTAAATACCAGGGAGAAGAGGAGGGTTTTCAGTCTAGTCTTAAACTGTGTTAAAGACTGAGAGGATCTGACAGGCAGAGGGCGCTGTTCCATAGTCTGGGCGCTGCTACAGAAAAGGCTCTGGTGAGTGTAGAGCTGCAGTAACTCCCTCAAATAAAGACGACCCATAGAGTGAACACATTTAAACACAATCAAGAACATTTTGAACTGGCCAGATATGAAACAGGAGCCAGAGCAGATCACACAGCACAGGCCTGATGTGTCTGGTCTGCAGTGTTCTGGACATTCTGTGAGCACTATAGGGAGCCTTGGTCCAGCCCCACAGAC
>JACM01003800.1:0-11562 GCA_000787095.1 Periophthalmodon schlosseri
CTGGGGAGAAGGGGAGCCGGAGGACATGGGCACATTTGGGCGGTTGTTGAGGTGCGAAGGGATGTCAGTGAGTGAGAGAGGGAGAGGGAGAGGAGGGGAGAGGGGTGAGAGTGAGGGGAGAGAGAGAAAGGGAGTGAGAGAGGGAGGGGAGCGAGAGAGAGGGAGAGAGCAAATCATCCGGGACCGACTTCTCCCCTGACTGAGCACGCTACCATCGCCCAAATTGAGCTGCTGCCGCTGCCTGCTATAAGTGGCGAGCGAGCCGGGAGATGCGCTCAAGCCTTCAGCCGGGGCATTACAGAGCCCAGGTGGAGAAAAGCCTCGTCTCCGGTCCGCGCAGGTCGAAAATGGGCATCGGGGTCTGCTCCTGGACCGGTCACCCACATTACAGAAACAACGGCAGAGTAAACTCATCTGGTCTCTGGATACAGCTACAGAAATGTCCAGGTCCAGTCTAAACAGAAATATTTAAAGATTGCAAAAATGTGAATGTGATAACTGGATGACTGGTTTAATGTCCACACATCAGCACTGACTTGCTCTCATACTGTACCACTGAAATTGCTGTCATTACCATAGGCGATGTAGATGTTTATATAAATGGACATAGCTAACCTGCTAGCCGCCGCGTTGCCCCTCTCTCTGTAACTGCTGCTGTCAGACTCGTCATTTTGGTCTTAAAATGACCGTATTAACCCGCTCTACATGATCCTGGTATTTTAAAATGTTGTGTCCGTAAATAAAGGTATGAACGTTAATAAGAGACAAATCAGGCACCTTATTTCCCTGAGGTTTCTTCCGCTAGCGTTAGCAATAGGTTTGATTGATCGTTACTAAGCGCCCGCTCGCTGCTAAATCATCGGTGCAGGCGGGAAGGGGTGTTACCTTCAACAGCCTCGCTCTGGATTGGCTCTTTGGTTACTATGATACTCACGTCAGAATTCCAAATATGGAACGCAGCTCAAAATTGGCCCCTGTAAGTGCTCTAACCTCAGTGAGCTTCATTTGACTGGAGCCGAACGCTGTGGGTGACGTCACACTCACTTAGTCCACTTCTTTATACAGTCTGTGGTCATTACAAAGCCTTTATTTGTTAGCGTCATTTTGTTAATAGCTGTTCTGTCATGTTTTACACCACTTTTTTTTCAATGGGAAGTTATGAAACTCCTCACCGGACTAAAACGGAGGATCTAAGCTGACATATAAAAATTAAGCTCTCTATTTAGTTTTGCCTTGAGTTCTTGCTGTGGAAAAAATGTGAATTCTGAGCATTCCTGATGATTTCATCCAATTCAGCGTTTCTTTTTTTAATTTCCTCAGTATCCTCAATATAATGTGGCCCCCAGACCAATTTTTGTCTGCTGTATGAAAGTGCTTTTTACAGCAAATTGAAATAATTCTACCCATATAACATCAATAATATCACGCTGCATTGTGACACAGACGTAAAAATGAATGTCCCAAGCCTTATTAAAGGAATGGTGGCTCTGTCAAAGAAAATGTTTGGACATCTAGAAGCATCTGAACATATTTCAATTGCTAGACCTTGACCTAGACCAGTTATTTTAACTCTGGTATTCTACTAGAACTAATGAAGTGCTTTTTTCACTTGCAGCTTTCTATTGGAAATGTGATATTTTCAACCTTCTTCAGTAGAGTGCATGTGAGAAAAACACTGACACACTTTTTCAGTCAAACTAAGCAAACTCTGAATTGTCATTATGTGCTGTGTGATGGTCACTAGGGGGACACAAGTGACCATCTAGAGGTGTAACTTTTTGGTCTGTACCTTCGTCCTGGAGTTACTGCTCAGCGGACCAGTTTGGATTCATTCAAAGTTGTTGTGTCATGTGATTATTATTATATTATTTATGTTATTCATGAGATCCTAGTGGAACAGTGGGTTAACTGTTCACCCATCAACCAGAAGGTCAGTGGTCTGAACTTCATCTGAGTGCATACTCAGCTTATTTTAGAGGTACATCACAACTTCCATACAAATAAGTTTGTTTTTGCTACGTTGGAGTGCTATAAAATGATGTAACACAAAGAATGCAGTTGAAGTTAAAGAGCTGATCTAAGACTTTTCTAGCCGTGGACTCAATTTGAACCCAGTTGTCTTCGCTCATACGTAAACACTTAAAATGCCCTGTTTGCAGACGGTTGAGTCAGAAATATTCAGTGCAGCCAAAGCAAAGTATTTTTTTCTGGGAATAAGCTCTCATTGATCTCATGGAGGAAGTGGCAATGGCATCCACACAAACTAATCATTACTGGGTCTTTAGGTCATCTCTACATCTCAGCCTCAAACCGATGTTGCTCCAGACTTCTCGGAGTTCTGTGCAATAAATACAGCCTGTCTCACTCTCTCTCACCCAAAACAGCCAAACAAGAACAAGTGGCACCATTCTGTGCCTGAGGTTAGTGGGCCAATCACATGTGTTTACCCTCTGTGTGTCCCCGGCAGGATGCGGCGGCGCTCTCATAATCCCTTTGGGGAGTTGGAATCAAAAACGCCCGGCTTACTCGCTGGCATATTTGTCTGCTGAATCCACACCCCATTCCCCATAAAGGACAGAGGCGCATGAAAGCAATACAGGAGGATTATTGAGCGGCGAAAGTTAAATGTCTTCACAGGCTCTAATTAAACGAGCGCTTTAATTAAAATGAATGTGATCGGAGAAGAGTTTGAAGGTGATCTGATGCTTTATTTACCCTCCAATATCGTGCACCTGTCTAATAAATCCCTGTTCCTCATATTGTGGGAGGCACGTGAACACAGCACGCGCACAGGACAGAGGAGGCGACCACGGGAGAACGCCGCGCACTGCCGCTCCCCACCGCTCCCCACCGCTCCCCACCGCTCCCCACCTTGTCTTTCATTATTTATTTACTGTCTGCAGTTTTTCCATGGCACGCATATTGATGCGGAGAAAGCAGGGTGTGAGTGTGTGTCAGAATCATTTCCTGACGAGGGAGACAAGGTGGAAGTAATCAGCAGAGCGCTGATGCAATATGACAGCCCCTAGAACCGCTGGTACACACTTAAGAGCAGGAGGCAGAGGAAAAACATCCCCCACTCAGAGCCAAAGAACAGGCAAGAATCGCACAAGCGATGCTCGCTGGAAAGTACCTTTACCCAAGTTGGCAAAGTTTGTGGTGAGAGAGATGGATTTTTGACTGGATTTGTCTCGAGTTCACCTCTGAAAATCTCAGTTCTAAGTTGAAATCTTTCCAGACACTTTTTTCTGTTAGACACAGTCAATTTTTGTGTTTCAGGAAAACATCAAATAAATTTGGCTTACTGTACTTACAAAATACTTTTCTTGAAAAGTTGAATCTGTTAAGATTTCTGTAAGTCTTTTTATGTTTCAAGTCAACATCCAGCCACTCCTTAAACCAGTTCATGCTTATAGGTGTGATAGAGCCTCATCTGCACAGCTCACTACCACCACCATGAAAGTCAAAAGCCCGGTATAATGTAAAGACATGTCACAATATCTTTGAAGCTTTTGTAATACGACTTAGCTTTTTTGAAGGGAAGAGGATGAGCACTGATCTGAACTAATATCATTTAACTACCCACAGACACCACTGAGCTTATCTCTTCCCCTCCTACTTGCATTACTGTACGTATCCCTCCAAAATCTACATTCTATCTCCACCTGCGTCTCCCCTCACAAACACGCATACATTGTTCAGCCCTCTCCATCTCCTGACAGCACAACACTTCCTGCGTACCATAATTGATGAATGTGGGAGACGGTGTGTTTAGGGTCCCTCTCCGTGTGTTTTTTTGCAGCGTCGAGCGCACATGCATGCACACACAGGTATAAACAGGCTCAGGTGATTGATGGATTGAGCCGATGGGTTTGGTGACGGCTGGTGGTGACATTTCTCCACATCATGTCAGCGGGCCTGGCAGAGTGAGAGCTCAGGGATTAGGTAATCAAAGTGAGCGGGCTGCAGCCAGGGTGGGGCCAGGAACTATCACAAAGTATAGAGAAGTTTAGTGAAGGCAGCACTGGGAATATTTGGGCATATACAGGTTTATATGCCTGTTTGTGCAAATAGTTAAGAGGGCAAGATAAAGAACCCCTAGAATTTGGCAATGCATTTGATCTTGATTTTCATATTGTTGCTAGAGACCAGATTTGTTCCCATTTAACCCTAAACACGGACCATAGGTCAAATCCTCCAGCTAAGCTAGTCCTGACCAAGAATAGCAACAAGATCATGATGATGGGTCCCCGAGTACTGCGCGGCAGTGCTCACTCCTCCTGAGGAGACGCCTCAGTGGCATTGAAGGATGGGTCGAATGCAGTGCACAAATTTCCCTATGGGGACAATAAAGTGTACCTTGAACTTAATGGGCTCTGTGCACAACAGCACCTGGTAACCTCACTGTTAACATCACTACTTCCTGTCCAATTTGAGCTCTATGAGGTTTTTGCCAAATTACACTAAAATTAATAAATATTTAGAGATCAGGCAGTGGACAGCAAGCTGCGGGTGGGTTAGGGGTCAGGGTCAGGGGCCAGAGGTTAGGGGGATAGGGTCAGACAGTGGACAGGGAGCTGCGGGTGGATGTCACTGACAACATGTTAAAAACTACACAAATAAAATGAATACTTCACCTGAGGACACTTCTGTGTTTACAAAGAGACATGTTTGTGTCTCAGTGCTAACGCTAATGCTAATTTTGAGGCATAATAAATATTAAAACAACTCCACAAACTGAAGTATTCCACATTTACAAACATATTTTAATTCATTTTCCTAAGAATAATTTGACTAAGTTGTTTATTTTATATTTTATGCATTGAATAAAAGTTAGCTACTGTGCACAGAGCCAATTGTGTTTTCATGATGGCCTTAGACCGCCATAACCTTTTTTTCTCTTTTATGCACAGTTTTTATGGAATAGGACAAAACTAAGCATGAAGTGTGGATGAAGAGTGGGGAGAGACATTCAGCCTGAGAATCAATCAATAAATAATCTATAAGTAAAAGAAGTAGCCAGTGGTGGAAGATGGATTGTACAGGGTTAAAAAGTGAACAAAATAATGATGTTAGAATAAGCTTTATTAAAAGACAAAGGAGATTAATCACACCCCAACAAATCTGCAGGACGTTCATTTACATAAGTGCAACACAACTGTTTTATTGTACAACCCAAAGCAAATCAAAGTGAGTAGACTAAACATCCATCTTACAATCAGCTGCTTTTTTAGAGTGAGCCACTTGTATAAAAATGTCTCATCAAAAACTTTAGACCAAAAATGAGTCCATACAAGTGAAGAAGGTGCACAGCGCTTACATCCAAACCAGAAAGATGCTCAAATTCATTCCTCCAGCCTCGTCTGGAGTATACTTCTTCTGGAGCCAACTCAGCCATTAGCAAATTACAACTTGTACTTGCACTGCGCTTTGGTTATTAGCCATGACAAGAAAATACAATTACACCGGGAAGTTGCAAGTACTTTTATTGTGAACTTTCTGGAACTCCGCAAAAACTTTTACCAGAAGAGTGATCTAGAATATGAATAACTGTTGCTGGACTAGATGTCTGTGTAATCCCTTAGTCGTCCAGGTCTGATCCATAGTAAATTATGTTGCTGGACTACTTGTGCGTTATGCAAAAAATAAAACACAGCAGTCAGCCACTGGAATTCTCACTGACCGTGATATAATTGGTGTTATACCATGGTCAGTGAGAATGCTAACGCTAACTGCTGTGCATTATTTTTATATAACCACACAGGTAGTCCAGCAAGTTAATTACTGTTCTATTCACGTTATTCTGGAAGCTGCCATGGTCGCCGGCATTGCCATTTGGGTTGTATTATTTTGCATGGGGTTGCCGATCTTGACAGCAATTAAGTTCTATAGGGACTACAGAGGCGTTTTAAAGCCTCCAGAGAATCGGTGTGGTGTTGACTTGTTGGTCGCATGAACATTGAACATTTCACACAAATCAACACTGCTTTATATCAGATTTGAAATGAATGGGATTCCTGCTTAACCGGAAGTGCCACCACAAAGAAAGCCCAGTTTAGTCGCATTTATATGGCAAAAGTGGGCGGGGCAGAATAAGGTCAATAACACTACGTTGTGAGCATCACCATAGCAATGGGTAAATTAATGAACTACTGCTAGAGGGGGCTACTTTGACTAAAACAGAAATACTTAATGCCTTGAACATCCATGGACACCCAAAAGGTTGTCAGATTTAAAAGTGAACTATTTTCCATTTGTGGGACCACGGCCTAAGAGGATTAAACAACAAGGAGCAGTGTGTTAGACAGTTTTAACGCACTCCGCGGTGTTCTAGACTCCTCCTGCTCATCGTTGTTTAATCCTGACTTATTGAATGTGAGGAGGATTTTGTTGTAGAATAAATTGAAGTAGCCCGAGAATTGGAGGAAGACGCATGAGGCTGGAGTTCTAACACAGGCATAGTATTGTCCATTCCAGTCTAGTCCAGTCCAGTCTGCCTATGCTTCGGTTGTAGGGAGTATTATACCTCTGATGGTGTAGGCCAAGGTAACAAGAGGTGAGCTGGTGATGTGGGGCTGGCACAGCACAGAAACGCTCTATCAGGCATGAAATTAAATGCTGCAATCTGCCAATAAAATCAAACTAAATGTGGCAGAACTGTTTTCACTACAATATGTTTTAGAAGAAGTATACGCAATCATTCTTTACTCTGTGACAACTCAAAACAAAATGCTAATCGATGTCCTCAGGTGAAATATCTCCTCACCCCCTCCACTGATTTAACAAGGCAAAACGATGTTCTCTGTTCCTAAACACATCGCCCCAGTCACTGCATTTATTTTTCTATTGATCAAACGTCAGATGCTGCAAACTCTGACTAACCAGCACGTTTTATGCTTCACAGCATTCCATAGCCCACATTATTCCATATGTTTTATACTGTAAGGTTGGCTTGCTAAATCGTGAATTAGTGATATAGGGAGCCACTGAAAGCGATTATGAGAGGGGATAAGTGAAAACTACAGAAGAGATTCTTTCACTAGTCTCTCAATATGAGTTTTTGAGTATTTAGTCCATCCATTGATCGTGTGTCCATCTTTTGAGCTGCTCTGGCCTTCACATAGTTCCACCTCCAAGACTAGTTTAAAGTTTTAATTGAAAAAAACAAACAAACATTGTATCAGTTCTGTATACAAAATTAAACTTCTGCCTCACAGCATGTTGAAACTGAAGTGTGTTTAAGTTTGGACTTATGTGTGGCTGGAAGTTTCAAGCATAGACTGTATATATAAAAGGACAAAGCTCGTCACTTTGGTATAAAAATATTCATACTAACCCGCTCTACATGATCCTGGGATTTTTATTTCACTGTTTTGTGTAAATCAAGATATGAACATTAATAACAGACAAATCAGATGCCTTTTTTCCTGAGGTTGCTCCCGCTAGCATTAACAACAGGTTTGATTGACAGCACTGTTAAGCGGGAAGGAGTGTTACCTTCAACAACCTCGCTCCAGATTGGCTCTTTGGTTGTTATGATACTCGCGGTCAGAATTCCAAATATGGAACTTGGCTTCAAATTGGCCGCTATAACTGCTAGCCTCGATGAGCTTCATTTGACTAGAGCCGAATGCTGTGGGTGACATCACATTTCCTTAGTCTACTTCTTTATACAGTCTATAGTTTCAAGACAAGTGATCCATGCCGGACTCCCCACTCCCCAGACACTTCCTTAAACTAAACAATAGCAGTCTTCCAAGGTTCTCCCAGATGAGCCGAGATCCACAGTTTCAGATCTTTCAAATGAGGGGAGTGGGGAGTGAGGGGAGTGAGCATTTCAAAGTGCACTGTAATCCTTTGCACTACCTAACCTATTTCGAGTACGCCATTAAACTTCATTTTCTCCATGTTCTCCATGTAACTTGCCATCAGGCCAAGTTGTAGGTCAGATCTGTGGAGAGATGACCCTGTTCACAGTAAGAGCCCATGTTTTTCAAGATATTTTTGAGCAATAAAAACACATGTAACTGAATAAATACAAAATAGATAAATCAATGAATATAACTTTATTTATTCCCAAAGGATGTTTTAAGCACATTTAATGTCACACTATGGCACACTGAAGGTAAAACTATGTGGAGACAAGCAAGTGGCGTTCCCTCCTACAGTAAAGTCACACATAGTGCACATTTCATGTATGGATTCATTTAAGGGTTTAGTTCTGTGAGAGAAATTTTATGTAGATTTTCTAAATATTGTTATATTCAAGAGCGTCAAGACAGTAAACATAGAAACTCTGCATTTCTATTGTTATTATTTGCTCTCTTTAGAGCAAAAAATGGGTTGAGTTCTAGGTCCCAGAGTGCACTGCTCATTACAAATTACCCAAGCTCCACTGGAGTCAAGACAGGTCAAATGTAGATGACACATTTCTCTACAGGGACAATAAAGTACACCTTACCAATCTATAGGAGCAAACCCACAGAGGATGGCTGTTTCTTGTGGCCTGCATGTGGAGGGTCCAGGTGTCATGTCCCATTGGGGTCAGACCTGGGCGACTACATTTACCAGAGCAAACAGCACAGAGGAGCGGAGCACTTCAGCTGTCACTCCACATCACTGCATTATCACATGCAGCCCACAGACCCACTACAAATACCGCCATGCAAAACACATACATGTGCACAATGGTGCTATGGTAAGTTCAAATGAAAGAGGGAGACTGGTACATTGCATCTCAACATTTTGCCAATTTGAATTCAAAAGGAGGTAAATAAGTGAAACGTGTCATTAACAGTAGCACATGAGCACTGCACTTCTCCTCTGCACAGACACATCTCCACAGCACAGGGCTCCCCTGAGAGGCTCCTCAGCTCAGTGATTAATAACCCCACTGGCCCCTAATCTCTCCATCATCTATCTATGTAAATGCCCTCGGACCCACCGTGCCACCGCTCTGACGGATGGCTGTTCCACTGCACTGAGCGCGCTCAAATGTGTTAGCAGGCCTGACCTGACACATGTGAGAGTGAGGAGAGGAGGAGAGAAATCACATGGTCTACACAGAGGAGCTGCACAGACCTATGCACTTGAGCCAAACAGCATGGTTATATTCTATTCTAAAATAAACTGTATGACCAATTTGCATGCAAAAGCATAAACAAACCATTTCAAAAATATCACAACATGACAGTAAAAAGATACATTTATCCATGAGTCATTTCAAAGCCCTAACCTTTTTAAATTCTTACATTATTAATTGATTTTTGCATTAAACATTCACATTAACTGAATATATTTCCATAAATATAATGATTTAAATCACAGCAGCAAAAGTCAGACTTAATTAAACCTAGATTGTTCAAATCTGGATCAGTATGAAAAGTCTGGATAACTAAAGTCAGGCTAATAACGTCAACTTTGTTAAATCAGGATTACATGCATTGGTCACTAAATCAGTCATAGTCATAACTGTGAATATAAAAGTTTCTTTCAGGAAAGTCAGAATTTCTTAGGCCGGTGCTTCCAGTGTACTATTGTAATATAAACGAATAGCAGCATGGTGTTTTGAATGCAATGAAATTTAAATGTAAAAATAAAAAAAATCTCTAAAGGAAACTATTTTATGTCCTTATATCATATATAGTTATATATTTATGTGTCTCCAAACTGTTGATGACAGCAGGGGATGGAGCAGACAGTGTATCTGCTCCACACAGTGTTTTTAACCATCCACTCCCACAGGCCATTTAGGGCACAGACAGATAACAAGAGAGTTATGAAAAGGTCAAGGAGCAGAGCAGCCTTAATGTGTGCCTGAGTCTGTCTGATAACTGCAGACAAAACGCACCCAAATATCCCCAAGACAATGCATCCTGCTGTGTCCTCCTGTTTTTATATGGGCTATATTTACCTGCTATACATCCTCAATGGCACCAGCGTCACTGTTAGCACGAGACCCTAACAAGACTAATTGTGGATTTAATGATGAGGGTAAACCTGATATGATTCGCTAATTATCAAGCCATCTCAATCTTGTAATTGATAATTATAGCTGACTGATTGTTGGCTAATTACAAAGCAGCTGAAATGAAAACAGACACATATTGATTAGAGGCGAGATGCTGGAGAGATACCTATGCTCCAAGTGTTGATGATAAACATGGATTCTTATGGGCACGTTCTTAATATATTTGACTTTTTTATTTATATTTTCAAACAGGCTGTATCTAACATCTTTTATGTTATTATTTATTTTAATATTTTGTTAATTTAAAGATTCACTATGTAACTTTTCTGGTGAACGATGTGACACCTGCATGTTATTAGCTGTCTTACATTTGTTCAATTATCAAGTATTTGGATTGCTAAAAAAAATCTAGAAAAATATAGAAGTGGCACAACTTTCTTGTAACCATGGAGATAGATAAGATTAACACCATACAGTGGAACATTCCAGGCCAAGCAATAACATGAAAGTTAAATAGTGCGAAAGTTAAAACATTACTTTGGCAGGACAGAAAAAAAAAAAGTGATTGGTAAATTGCTTTAACTTGTGTTAAAAAGTTATAAAAATGTTAAATTCCATGCACATGACGTGTGTCACAGTTGTCTTCCTTTATGTTCTTGAATACTATAATTCAATATATTGTGTATTCCCAAGAATTTCTTTATTTGAAATCAAGTGTTGGCAATTAGCAACATGTAGCAATTACAGTGACGAGTAGTAAGCTAATTACACTAATCAGCTATTATTATAATCATTGACTAGTAACAGCAACATTGATTACCTAGTTTCCATGGCACCTGTGGAGAGGTAAATTGGTCAATGAAGTTGCGCCGCTGGCCCCAAAATTAAGGAGTTGCACATTGTTAGTACTGATTGAATATGTTGAAAAATACATTTGTTTTTGGTCAGCAATGGCAAAGTCTCTTTTTGTGTATTTTTAATAGGAAACTAAATCTTCCTTTAGACAGACCAGATCTGTGCATATCGTTGTGACTGCAGGATGCCACAAAATATGCCAACACTAATATTCTGTTTGTATAAAGAATTACAAACAAGGTAGGACAAGCAAGGTTTACGTTATTGTACTAACACTGCGTGAAAAGGATTTTGTAATTTTGGTGTATATTTTTGCATACGCCACGAGATTTACAGCATAAAGGTGCGGAATAGGGCAATATGATGCCTTTAACTCAAGAGGAAATCATAAAGAATTACATAAAACAAAAGAAATATGTTGTTTTGGCTCATTGTAATATGCAGAAAACTTAACCCTAAAAATATCCTACAATTGTTATTTAATCTTAATCTAAATCATAATAGCCTCGCCTGAATCAGCAGTTCTGGTTCAGGCGAGGCTCAGATGAGTTGGAGCAGGGAGAGGTGTCTCAGTTTGAGAAGCATTTCCTTGGGGAAGAACCAAGTGCGCGAAGGAGGGACTGCTCAGAACACGATATAACGAACCAGACCAGATCCGCATTATGGCCCGGATGCTTGAACCTCGGGACCAGGTGCGCGAGAGGGCGGGACAGATCCATCCATCCATTTTCTTCCGC
>JACM01049870.1:0-11429 GCA_000787095.1 Periophthalmodon schlosseri
AATAAACTTGCCTTGCCTACTACAGAAAGAGACACACGAGTTGTTACCTTATAAACCCGAGTGCCTCCTACAACCCAGATGGTCTCAACGATGTCACTGAGCGGAGGCTGTGAGGCCAGGAGCACAGCGCTCTCAAAATCCTTACACAGAAAGTGGGCGTGATTTGGAGCCGATCTGTACGAACATGCGATAAAACGTTAAAAGGTCCGACAGTATGTTACACAAAACTGACTCTTGTGAGCTCCAAGTCATGTTATAATGTTGTTTCCTCCTCAAAAACACACCTGGAGTTGTGTTTTGCTTCACTCACACATGTTTGAGTAACTCTTTATTATTAGTCTCTCTACATCTCCAAAGCTCAAAATGCTCTGTTCCACCTTGTGATGTCATAAAGTGGTAGTTTTCAAGTTAACAGCTCCTTTTTACCTTTTGTCCAGTAGAGATTGACAATTCCAGGGCTGAAATCATCCAAGTGATTCTAGTAAAGGTGTGTGGAGTTTAAAAACACAGCGAAGCACTTCCTGTATTACCACATGACATCACCGTGATTCTAGTAAGGTGTGTGGAGTTTAAAAACACAGCGAAGCACTTCCTGTATTACCACATGACATCACCAGGTGGAACAGAGACAGAGGAAACAACATTATAACAGATCAGAAAACAGCGTAACACGGGCCCTTTAACAGAACGCGACTTACTCCAGTGTGTTACTCAGCACCACGTGGAGAGTATTGGCCAGTGGGAACATTTCTTCTGGACTGGAAAACCAACAGCGCTTCCCCCAAATCAACATGTTCATTTTGCCTGCAAGAAAAAAAAAACAAAAACAAAACACTCTTCTTTCATTCTTTAATTTAGTGTAGTAAAAACTTCAAAAGTAGCTGTGGCCTACCTGGTTTAGAAACTCCAGTGATATTTTTGAGAAAGTACTGGAATTCTGACCTGAAAACAGACATATTTAATAATGGAAACAACATTTTTTTAATTTTTTTTATCTTCACATTGCATTATGGAGATATAATAAACACACAGACTTCAGACTCTACTTTAAACCTTTAGATTCACTCTTTCATAATTATTGTGTAGAAATTTGGGGTAATACTTATAAGTGTAACATAAAAGCTATTTTTTTACTCCAAAAGAAGGTCGTTAGAAGAGTTGACCAAGCAGACGATCTCGCACCAACAAATCCTATTTTTGTTAAGTTAAAACTAGTAAAATTGTCTGATCTTGTTGATTTGAGCAGAGCCGTAATGATGTATAAGGCACATAATCATAAGCTCCTCCTCGTTTACAGACGTTATTAGAACAGAGAGAGGGTCAATATCATCTTAGAAGAACTGGTATATTCAAAAGTAAGACTAGAACCAGTAAAAAACGTCACTGTATTTCTGTTGGTGGGGTTCGTGTGTGGAACAACCTCGATGACAAATTAAAAAGCTCCTGCACAATAGAAGCTTTTAAAAAGAGGTAAAACATGACTTTTTGAAAGTTACAGGACTCAGGAACGATCCATGTGACCTGCTGTGGTTTGTAGTTTTTCTTTTCTTGTTTGCTTTTCTTGGAATTATTGTGCATTATTACTAAATAAGGTCAGGCTTTATAAGTAATTCTTACTTCAGCCTAAACTCTTTCGGTCATGATAGAAATGTTATGTACAACCTTATACAAGTTGGAAAGTGTTTGATTTTGAATGTAATGACTGAATAAAATAAATAAATAAAAAATAACAGGTGATGAGTTTAAACCCATCACTGTTCACTCTATGAAAAAGCAGGTTTGCCATCGCATCTGTCAGAAGAAAACAACACTGTATAAAATGTATTTATAAGTTACTACTTCATAAACTGCCTGAATATCTCACTTGTTTGTTGAACTTTGAAACGGGGACTTTTAATTCAAGTTCTCATGATTGTCTACGTCTAAAAACTGAACAACAGAGAAGAGGAGAGAGGAGAGAGGGCGAAGAGAAGAGGTGGAGAAGGACTTTTAATACAAGATCTCATGATTGTCTAAGTCTAAAAACTGGCTGCTCTTGAACTGAAATGGGGGAGAAAAAAAAAAGCTTTTGGTTATTTTGCTTCTCAAAAATGGAGCACATTTCAAGGACATGTAAAACTGGACAGATTGATGCCACAAATGCACTTTAATAATCTGGAGATAAACATTTATTCTCACACCTGCTCCTGTTTTAATGTTTTAAATGGATCTATGTAGTTATGTGTTTTGTTTTGTTTGTATTGTATTTAACTCTCACTGGGCTCTCCCTGGATAAATAAAGATACATGAAAATGAAAACTAGACAAAACCCTACCTGTTTTCTTACCTAAAGCTGTTCTGTTGTAGCTTTTGCAATACCTCTGTGCCACTCAAGTTCTGCTTCTGACGTCCTACCTGAACTAGAACATCTGCCTCTCCCTTTAGAAGCATCCATCTTAAACATAATCACATAGGTTTGTACCTGCAACTAAACATTGCGCCAACTTCTTACGCAGTTGGGCGGCATTCTCCATGTTAATCGTATTTCCTGGTGCGATGCGTAGCCCACCCATGTTCGCAATTTACGCAAATCATCAGTAATTCACAACTTAAAACCAGGAATTCTCTCTAAATTCTAAAAGCCAGTTTCTAAGCAGAACCTCTGCTGAACACACGCGCGCGCGGACCCTCTGAACCTTAAAACCCCACAGATCTACGTAACGACCCCGCAGATCTACGTAACAACCCCGTCACGTGCCTGCCGTACCCCCGCACTCACGGTAAATGCCAGGGCAGGGTCCCGTCTTTCCCGATGCCCAGGCCGTGACAGGCAGCCGCGATCAGGCGCACGGGTTTCCTCTCCTGCGCTTTACCCGTCTCCATCTTTGTGCAACAGGAACTGACTCTGGGTTTGGTGTTTCGAGTAGAAACTATTTAAGTTTGGACTCATCTGTCACCGCCCACGAGTCAACAAAGGAAAAGCAAACTATTGGGCACGAGGGGAATCTTCTAGCTACTCTATAACGCGTCGAATTCCGCTGATGCGTAAAGCTGTGCCGAAGTAACGAGGTCTGCTCACAAGGGGCCACTTTGAGGACTGTGATTATACGCTTTAGTTTCACTTGGATAATAAAGTCAGTGTTTAGTACTAATCTGGTTTATCACTAATTTTCTTTCATTAAACGGCCCACGTTACGCTATTTTGATTCTGGTCTATGTTCTAATGTTGTTTCCTCGTCACAAACAGACCTGGAGTTGTGTTTTCTTTCATTCGCACACGTTTAAACACACAAACCCTGCATATTTAGAGTGAGTTCTTTTCTCGACCTGAAAACACTCCGTTCCACCTTGTGATGTCATGTGGTGATACAGGAAGTGCTCCGCCGTGTTTTTAAACTCCACACACCTTCACTAGAATCATCTGGATACCGTAATTTCAGCCCTGGAATTGCCGATCTCGACTTATCTAAAAGGTAAAAGGTAGCGGTTAAGCTAAAAACTCCCACTACATGACATCACAAGGTGGAACAGAGCGTTTACTCAAGTGTTACTCAAACGTGTGAATGAGTCAAGTATGTTTTGGTGTAAAGTTCACAAGAATCAATTTCCTGCTTTTTCTTCAAGGAGATAGTACGAATGCCATACTGCTGAACATTCCCCGGCAAAGTAATACCATCAGTCACCATGGAGACAAGCTGGCGAACCATCAGGCCAACTTACAGGTCAGATCTGGGGAGCGGTGACCCCACTCACAGTAAGAATCCCTGGTTTTCAATGTATTTTCTAGCCATGAAAACACCTGTGATTGAATAAACGCAACACAACGACCAATGTGCATAATGTGTATGCCATTTTTATTAGTCACTTATTGCAATTCAAGCACATTCAATAGTTTATTTTATACAAAAATAATAGATTTAAAACCACAAGACAAAATGACGAGCATTTACAGAGCGGTTGAAAAAATGTACAGTTGCCCCGTGGCAAAATATACAAAAGTTTTAAACTGAAACATATATTTACAAAAGGTATAACACCCTTTCCAACACCGTCACATTATCGTCTATGCTATTCCCGCCATCTACGACCTTTGTCCTATTGACCTTATTCCACCGCGTCCGCTTTTGCCGTGAATGCGACTTTGTTTGCGGTGGCTCTTCCGGTCAAGCGGGGATCCCGTTCATGACAATAGAGGGTTTGGGAAAAGTTTTGCCGCTAAAACGTGATGTAAAGCAAGTTCATTTGCGTAAACTGTCGTATGTTCGTGCGGCCAACGGGTCAACGCCGCGTCGATCCTCTGGGAGGCTTGAAAAACGGCGTTGTAGTCACTATTTACGCCTACGGTTACTTCCGGAACAAGGTGAACAGGCGGTAAATTCACAGGTAACGTGTGACATGGTTGATTTTAGGCTGTGGGGCCAGACTGGAGCTAAACCGTAAACATAAAACAGACGCAAGACTATGGCCGAGCTTAGATGAACATTAGAGTCATAATGTCGCGTGGTACTACAGGAAAATTAATACAATACTTTGAGTCAATACAATATGGCGAATATCCAAAAGTGACAACTTGAGCGACCGCAAAAAAAACCAAACATAGATCAATCATTTAAATATAGCCACTCCCTCTTCCAGATATACTGTCACAAATACTAGTCAATAGCGATTATACAAAAAAAGAAAAAAAAAAAAGAAAAATTCACAAAGATTTGACAAAAATATCTGTCTGAAATTATAAGGTAAAATATGTATGAGAATGGAATCGCTTGTACTGGAAGACGGTGTTTACGAATATGCAAGATTAAAACGTTAACTTTTACTGGAAACAAACAAGTATTTCTGGCTCGTCTCGTGTGACATGGGAGCGGTTAATTAAAATCGATTCATTTAAAAACACACGTATAATTAATAATAATAGTAATAATGATAATAATACATGTGCTTCTGTTTTAGGAACCGTTATAAACTTTCTAGTACCAGTGTGTAGCAGCCTGCTCCTCCCTCTCGTAGCTTAACCGTTGGTCAGTGATTCGGACACGCCCTCCTGTTATTGCGTTGAGGTGATGGGGGGCTGTGCTCGAGTCCATGTGACGTCTCTTTGTTGTAAAATAAACGCTATTTGCTTTGCCTCCAGGACTTTGCACTTCCTTCGGTCAGGGGTTCTTCATGGCGTCGTTTCTGAGTCGTTTGTGTTCTTTCTGCGTCGAGATCCAAAATGGGAAAGATTGTTATTAAAAAAAAGTGTCAATCGTGCAACAAAAACTAAAAAATATGAAGCTCTTGGGCATGTGGGACATCACTGGAAAGCTAGAAGTCTCATATTTTTGTCAAATAAAACATTCTGTATCTGCATCTGTATCCGCTTTACACCAAATCCACAGTTCCAAAAAATAAAATTTAAGTAGACATTCCATTCTTTTACTTAATTACAAGCCCATGAATCTAATTTTAATGATATTGGCTTCATCTTTAAAACGACACATCAAATGCTCAACAGGCTCTGTGCACAATAGCCACTATGACACTAACCCTATGAGGTTTTGGCAGAGTCACACTAAAATGAATAAATATTTAAAGATGAGGCAGTGGACGGGGAGCTGCAGATGGACGTCACTGACAACATGTTAAAAACTACACAAATAAAATGAATACTTCACCAGAGACACTTCTGTGTTTAGAAAGAGACATGTTTGTGTCTCAATGCTAACGCTAATGCTAATTTTGAGGCATAATAAATATTAAAACACCACAAACTGAAATATTCTACATTTAAAAACAAACGTGTAGTCTTTATTTTAATTAGTTTGAATTTTATGAGGTTGTTTATTTTAGATTTTACGCTTTTAATAAACGTTAGCACAAGCTTTGAGACACAGCGAGCTAGCTAGCGTGCTGCTGTGCCCAGAGCCAATTAAAAACCACATTTGAAATCTGATTCTACTCTGTTCAAAGCTTGATACTATTTACAACTAGTAAATCTGACAAAACTAGACTGTCGGGTTAATAGAGCCCAGCCTTTTATTTACTCTCCAAAAACAAATTGAAACGGCAGACTAAACTTTTTTGAGAAAATGATCCAGAATCATGAGGGTTAAAGGAGCATTTTGTGTCCAAAGCGCTGGCTTCATTAACATAATTCCTTTACGAGAGCTCATTTACATAAGCTGCAGATACATTACCTGTCCTGGGTGGTCCGTCCAGCACTGAGGCCTCCTCCACAGAAGCCCCTGGGCCTTGGCTGCCTCCGGTCGAGCCAATACTGGGATTTGCAGGAACTGTTGCCAATAGGCCTGTGAAATAATCCAACATAACAGAGCCCGCGTCAAGGATACAAACTGTAGGTACGGGACTATCACAGGGTGACCAGATTTTCTAAATTAAAAACTGGGACACACTCGGGTTGGGATGGTTAGTATATAATTAAACTGTGAAAAGAGGATTCATTCTCGCTTGTGGGTCAGTTTATAATCTCAGAGACTTCTGCCGATGCTTTTTTTTTTTGCTTTATGCTCATTTTCAAGCTCGGTTTTCTGCATTTTAGCTAAACAAATTACAATATATTCCCCTCTTTACAAATTGGTCAAAAATGGGGACCCCTGGGACATTTCTTGTATAAACTGAGACCAATCACTGGTTTTGGCTCAATCTAGGACAGAGGACGCAGGGCTCAAAACTGGGACTGTCCCACTGTCCCGGGTCAATAGGGACGTCTGGTCACCTGAGGCTTTGATCATTGATGTGGATTTAATCATGTTTTTACCCAGTCCTCTGTAGCTGGAAAGTTGCTGGTAAATCTGCTTCATTCGTTCTATGTTGATGCGACTGGCCTCCGCGTGGTTCACCATTGGTTTTGGATAATGGAGTCCAATAATACACTTGGCGGCCTTCTGTACATCTTCTGGAGCGTTCCACGGATCGTAGATGTACTTGGCGGGGTAAGCTCGCAGAATGGGCAAGTAACGCCTGCAAAAGCACAGAAAACAAATGTAAGCAGCCATTTTGAGAGACCACTGAGATTCATATTCTTTTCTCTCATTTGTTAAAGGGGGTATTTTACTTCTATGCAATATTAACTGCTAACTAATGGTGGAAGGTAAACTGGAACTTTTACTTCACTACATACGAGAGCAGGTATCTTTACTTTTCAGTCCAGTTTAAAAATGTAGTGCAGTAGAAAGTACAAAATAGTTTTCATATAATTTGAGGGCTTATTCTTACCGTGTTCTTGGTAACATCATGACTAAAGTTTTAGTTCAAGCTTTGGCTTTGAGATGAAATACTTCAACTTTTTGCTCTTGAAGTACATTTTTAAAAAGGTACTTATATACTTTTAGTAGCTTTTTTTCATGTGATACTTTTACTAGTAACTTTTTACCACTGGATCTGTACTTTTACTTAAGTAACAAAACTGAGTACTTCATCCACCACTGCTGCCAACACATAACATGTGTAGATCATATTTACCTTTAATTGTTTTGAAAATGCTATATTCACCAAAAACAACGTATTACTGTAATTTCTGGAGTATAAGTCACACTGGAGTATAAGTCGCACCAGCCAAAAAATGCATAATAATGAAGAAAAAAACATATTTCACATATAAATCACATCTGAGTATAAGTCGCACCCCCGGCCAAACTATGAAAAAAAGTGCGACTTACAGTCTGGAAAATACGGTAACATGTTTTACAAGTTTCACTCTGAGTCTCCCTTCTCTTTGTGCTAAGTCACTCCCCCTTCAGAGCGCTATCAAATTACAATCAGCGTGCAACCTGCTAATGAAACCACTGCACATCACAACAGGTTTGTCAAGATGTTTTGTACAGCTTTGTATATGTATATTTATGGAGAGTTGCCGTGTGGGAGCGTGGGTGATAAAGGCTTGTGGGCGGAGCATTGCACAGAATCTCACAGCTAACCGTAAGGAGCGTTCAAATAAAGCCCGGAAGAGATAACTAAATTACTGAAACATGCATGGATGACATGTAAAACCTCTTCAGGCGTGTTTTTGATGAGGGGACAATGTTGTAACTTGGTAGAAAGCTCCAATTTTGCATAATACCCCCGCTTTAAAAACACAGTAAAAACATGCCCTACATTAGCTACAACACAAGCGGCACTTTGCTGATGACTAACCTTATGAAGTCTCCGTTTGGGTCTGTGCGGCGTCCAAATCCAACAGGACAGTAACAGCGAAAGAACTGCTGGAAAAACGAACTGCACGAGAGCCACATCCAGCTGCCGGCATTGACGCTCCAGTCTGCGTCGAGGAGCAACTCTTCAAAAACCTGTTTAACACAAAAATGGACTGTTAATGGACATTGGTCGTGTAAGTAAAATACAGGTTTGGACACATCGTCTCATTCAAGTTTGTTTTTTCTTTATTTTTACTACTTTCTACATTTTAGATACAAACAGAAGACATCAAATAAATAGAAATAATTTTGGTAATTCTAATTCTGACCTAAAAGAGGAAAAGTTTAGTCTGATTTCATGTCAGACAGTGAGGACAAAAAAGCACGTCTCTTTCTTTAAAGTGTATGCAAACTTCTGGTTTCAGCTGTATATAAAATGTTGAAAGTAGTACCGTATTTTCCGGACTATAAGTCGCACTTTTTTTCATAGTTTGCCGGGGGTGCAACTTACACTCAGATGTGATTTATATGTGAAATATGTTTTTTTTCTTCATTATTATGCCTTTTTTGGCTGATGCGACTTATACTCCGGAAAATACAGTACAAATAAAATAAAAACTAAAAAAAAAAACTCTCTAAAACTTCTGACTGGTAGTATACGTCTCAAAAAGGTGCAAAATAAGCATCTTAAAAATAAGAAAAAATAGTAAAAATTAGATTTTTGGTAAATTGATTGTTTGTTGATGCTTTATGCAATACTATGACCCCGACCAAGACATTTACAGCTACGTCTGAACATGACTTCCAGTAAAGTTCAGGACTGATTCTAAAATTTAATTGTTACTTTTAGAGCATTTAGTAAAAATTTGATTTTTGGTAAATTGATTGTTTGTTGGCTTCCAGTAAAGTTCAGGATTGATTTTAAAATTTAATTGTTACTTTTAGAGCATGTTTCTGTGTAGGCTCTGCTCACCTGACTGGGCGCAGGTGTGTTGGAGGAGAGGCACTTGACTGAAAGGTTAAGAAGACTCCCGCGCACTGTCTCACTCCTGATTCACTTTTATTAACGTTTCGGTCCCTCTGACCTTCCTCCACGCCGCAGGCAGCCCCCCCCCCAGTAGATCCCGGACCGTTTAACTCCTGCTGTGGTCCCAAAAAACTGGTTTAAAACTCGTTGCGGACCTGTCCTTTCAGGCTGTGGCCCCAAAATGAAGTAATGTCCCGTCCCTTTCTCTCCGTGTGGCCAACTCTGGATTATTTTAAAAAGCATCAAGCGGCTCATGTTTAGAAAAGCTTTTGGTTGAGTCCCATGACCTTATTTGACTTACTGTTGTTTATTTGGCGACCTGCTCTGTGTAAAGCACTTTTTTATCTGTGAAAAGCACTATATAAATAAAGATTACTTACTTACACACTGTGCTCAAGATGTGTCTCCTACAGTCCCAGTAAAATAACTGTGTTAGTGGTAGTTTAGTCCATTTATCCTCTTACTCAACCAAATGGATATGACAAATAATGACTGAGCTTTTTTTCTTTTCAAAAACAAGATAACGAATGTCTTTCAGTGTTGATTTCATGAACATAAACATGACTTAATTATTGCCATTTAACACAGACCGACCTCGACGATCCGACGTGACTGAACCTCTAATTCGATTAGTGGATAAAATGGATATGAAATGGATATGACAAATAATGACTGAGCTTTTTTTCTTTTCAAAAACAAGATAATGAATGTCTTTCAGTGTTGATTTCATGAACATAAACATGACTTAATTATTGCCATTTAACACAGACCGACCTCGACGATCCGACGTGACTGAACCTCTAATTCGATTAACTGCCCAATACCACCTAAAGGTAAAACGCTCCGTGTTACCTTCATGCCCTCCTCCCAGCTGATCCAGAGGTCGCCCCTGGTCAGGAAGCAGGCCACAGCGTGTCGCGCCAAGTGGTGAATCCACCCCTCCTGCCTCAGCTGGGTCATGATGGCGTCGATCCAGGGAAAACCCGTCCTGCCCTCAGCCCACTTTGCCAGCGCCTCTCGATTTCTGTCCCACGGGATTTGGACGCACACGGGGTTACCGTCCATCTTGTCGAAACACGGGTTGTTGGTAGCGGTTGTGTAGAAAAACTCCCTCCATAACAACTGGCCGTATAAGGAGAGGGGCGGAGTGCTGTTCTTTTTGACCTATGACATCACGCAGTTACGTTAACATCAAACATGGACAAAAAGGAGCAAAAAAAAACAAACAAAAAAAAATCTCACCATCAGTTCTTACCTTTTTATAAAGATCGGTGAGTTTGAAGTAAAAGAGACGACAGGACAGACAGCCAAAGCGCAGGTACGGGCTGAGACCTGTGGGACTGGCGAGTAAAGAGTTTGCGTTCATTCGTGGACGCTCAAAGTTTGCCACCCACGCCTGCAAATTGAAAATACATTTTAGAACGACAAAGAACCATGAGAGAAGCAAATGGATCTGATCTGCTACGTGTTCTGCGCAGTACCTTTCTCTCCAGATGCCGCTCCAGCCTCATGAGGGCTTCAGTCTCGCCGCCCGGCCAAACTGCCGTCGTCAGGCCCTCGGTCTCGAAGCCTTAAAACGCACAGACACATACGCTCAATATGTGCGCACAATGGGATTAAAGGAGGGAATAGTTTGGTTTGTTCAAAATTTTTAAACTGAGTAGATCAGCTATTCAAAAAAAATATACATACACACATTTTGGACACACTCCCTTTCTTTATTTTTACTACTTTCTACACACAGAAGACATCAAATATATGAAGCAAGATTTATGGAATTATGTAGTAGAGAAAAAACATTTAACTAAATTTTTAAAAATATTTTATATTCACATACTCAAAAGTAGCCACCCTTTGTTTTGTTGAAAAATATTTTGTAGAGTTATTCAACTGTTTTTCTTTATTACATAATTCCATATATCTTACGTCATATATTTGATGTCTTCTGTTTGTATGTCAAAATATAGAAAGTAATAAAAATAAAAACATTGAATGAGAGGGCTGTAGGAAACATCACGTATTGGACATGGGGACATTTTATTGTGTTTAACCGCTAATGTTAAAATATAACGTATTTTAAAAAATGTAGAAAAGTTATTTAATTTTTTATTCTTTGCTACATAATTCCATACATCTTTCTTCATATATCTGATGTCTTATATGTACATAAAATATAGAAAATGGTACAAAAAGAATAAAGAAGAAAAAAAGAGGGTGTATCCAAACTTTTGACTGGTCGTGTTTCAAAAAAATGCAAAATAAGCAGCTTAATAATAATAATAATAATA
>KN478477.1:0-11161 GCA_000787095.1 Periophthalmodon schlosseri
GGCACTCCTTTGCTTAAGGTAAAAAAATTTGATTTAAACCCATCTGCTGTTTGAAAAATAATTTTGTAACCAATTACATGTAGCATTGTCAAATTCAATATGCCGCAGGCGCTTCAAGATGATTTTATGATCTACTGAAGCAAAAGCTTTAGTTAAATCAATAATCAGTGCTACATAATCTTTCTTGTCATCAAGGGCTGTGAAAATGTCATTTCAAACTTTTGTGGTTGCAGTGACAGTACTATGCTCTTTTCTGAAACCCAATTGATAAGACTTCAAAATGGAGCGTTTATTTAAATAAATTGTAACTTGATTTGAAACTAACTTTTCTAAAACTTTTGCAAGACAATTTCACAATTTCCATTTTCCATAATCCTGGTATAACTGCCATTTCAATTAACAAATGAAAAATATGTGATAGAGGTTGAATTAAATATGGGGCAGCTAGTAACAAAAGTGCTGGATCAAGGTCATCAGCTCCCGTGGACTTCTTTAGGTCTATGGAGCGAAGAGCATTTAAAACCTCCATGTAAGTAAAAGGTCTTAAAGAGAAAATCTGACTGTTATCTGCCAAAGGTTCAGATTCAACATAATCAAAATCAGACAGATCACCATTATTATCCAAAACATCACATACAGAGATGCCTATTAAAAGCATCACATTTACCTCTTCAGAATGTACAATAGCTGAAACCAATAAAATACTGGCTGGTAATGTATGAATACTTGGTTCTGAGAGGGATTTTACTGTCCTCCAGAACTTTGCTGGATTTCCATGACTCTACCAGCGCAGACATGAAGTAAGAAGTTTTTGCATTTCTAATAGTTTTTTACGAATAAATGCCCAATCCAATTCATATCTAGTTGTGTGTGCAGTTTTCCAGCATTTCTTTCTCTAATTAAACGTGCTATTTCTGTGTTGAACCAAGGATTGTTACAGTTTTTCATTTTAGTTTTTCTTTTAGGTGCATGTTGGTCTGCAATTTCTTTAAATGTATTAATGAAATAAAAAAAAGGAAATAACGCAGGTCAGAGATGGAGGCTTGTTCATTGAAATGTTTATATGATCTTCTCACCTTTATACACGGATGTGTCTTTTTAACTTTTGTATTTTGAATACACCCAATTGGACAGTGGTCACTAAAATCTATTAAATCTATCCATTTTTAAATCCCACTAACTCCCCCCCATAACTTTCATCCTGTTCCCTGTAAGATCAGTGGCATGGCCTCAGAGATCATCCCTGAAAAATTCTATAGTAAAATATGTTACAGGGGATTTTCCAGAAATTCAGTGAACATTTAGTGAGTTGTTTGTAGTTTAATTTAGTTGGCCATTACAGTTTTTCAATCTGTGATATGATATTGTTTTATTCAAACATACACACCACCAGGCAAAATTGTCAATATAAAATGAAAAACAGAGCCAGTTGTATCTCCCCCTGGTTTAGTCCTTCTATTGTGTCTGCCCCAATGGTCAAGGACACCCGTATCAGTGGACGTCAGGGTAGGCCCCATCCATCAGAGGCCTATGGGTAATGGAATCAACCCGTGACAATGATCATCAGCACTGCAAACAATAGGCCATAAACATCCCCTGACAAGTGGTCAAATGCAGGAGAGACCAGTGAGGAGCGGGGGGCGGGGCAATCGGAGTCAACTAGCTCCAGGGGCAAAGGGGTGGATATCTCCAGCTAATGTGGTTGGTCAATGCACTGCCTGCAAAACAAATAGTTTAAAGTTCAAATTCATGTTTGTTTACTCAGGGCTCCAGACTAACATTATTACGGTATTTTTTTTTTTTCCCCAGGAGCACTCGAGCTCCTGACTGAAATCTTGTAGGAGCCATTGCACAAAATTTAGGGGGGCATGATATTAACTGAATTTGTTCCTAGTTAATATTATAGAGCTAATTTCTATGCTTTATTAATGTTACCAGCTAATAGATGTTTAATGCAGACAGATTTACTTATGAGCAAGAAGCAAGTCATCTGTAAAACAGATCAGGCTTAAAGAAAAATCATAGGTTACTGAGTAAGTGCAAGTTTACAATAGACTTGAATAAGAATTTCTCTCAATGCCCCCTTATTCATCTGTAGTTTCACATACAGCCTGACCAATAGTGTATTCTCTACTCCTCTTTTATATGAGGATCATCTTAAAACACAGAGGCTGCAGATTATAGTGAATAGCAGTACAGCTATCAACCACTGATTATATATAAGCATTCAGTGCCTCGTGCTAACACACTTTAGCTCCTTAGTTTCACTTTTATCACTGAAACTACAGTCCCTGCACCTGGACACAGCGTGGAGTGAGTTTACAAGGGTTACTGTGCCCATTCGTTTTACTAAAGCTACTCTTTGAGCAGGTTATAAAACTTCAGTGATTAAAAAAGTGATGGAGGAAGCAAGCGGAGGGGCGTAATGTCGCGGTGTCACGTGTGAGCGTGTTTTTATTACAACTAAAAGATGGTTGTATTGAAGCCTCAGACAAGTCCTGGACAGACACGAGGTGTCCGCAGGTCACAATCAGCACCGACCGCTGCTGTTGGCACAGAGGCCCCACCTGAGTGGCTTGAGCTCAGCCTCTGCTCAACTGTGTCTCCTGCTGCTTTGGCAGCAAAGGGGAGGCGGAGACAGGGGGAGAGGGGAGAGAGAGCGGTGCGACTCGTCTTGTTACTCAAGTGAATACATTTAATGCAAATACTAAGCAGTTCTGACAGATACAATTATTTAACTTCTGAGAATTTGTATGCACCTCACATAAAATAAAATAAAAAAAATATATATAAAAAGGTTGCACATGTGCGAGTGCTTGAAAAAATACTCCCAGACAACAAAAAAAGGGGCAAAATGCAAGCATCTGGTCTGAGTCTGGAGCCCAGTAACTTTGTTTTCTACTTTTCTTGTATCACTATGAGGAATACCTAATGCTCAGCTAGGTAAACAAGCTACTAAACCAGCAACGAGAAACATTCAGTGTATTGTTGAAACAGAAAGAACTCTTTCAAGACTTTGTAAATTTGTTGGTTGGTTCTATCAACAACAGACTAGACAAGCTGACAAAAGGTGCAGGGCATTAAAACGCGCCTTGAATTTACCCCAAAAGAAGTGGGCGATACGATGGAAAACACACTAAACTAAGTGAAAACTACAGCTTGCTTCAGTCGGATGTTTACAAAGTTTGTGATAATCTATTGACTCTTATAGACAAGATGGAGTATTTAGAGGGCCAAGGACAAACAACCTAAAATGTATTTATCGGCTACAAAAGAAAAAGTTGTAACATACAACATTTCTATTCCTATTCAACTTCCCCAATTTCAAACAGTGATCTTTATTGTGCTAAGCTCTGTTTAGTATTCAGAAACGCACTGGACCACATGACAGAACAGCCAAAAACTTCACTCAGACCAGGAACAAAAGGTCACAACCTGACTGAGCATTATGCTAATTTTGGGACAAAACTCAATGACCCAAAACAATTAATGTTTTAGTAAATTTTAACTGCACTTGTCAGACCGATAGACAATAATAAGTTGAAGTGGTTGGTCAGTCAGCAAATATGGGCCTTAGGCAGGGTACATCCTCAACCACATAACACACAGCCATTCTAACATACTATAGATTTATGGACACTTTTTTGGTGTAGATTGAATTGAAATGAAATTTACTTTTGCTTCCAAAAAAGTATTTTTACTTGCTCTGATTATACTGTGGCCTGAATAATAACGATTATCAATTAACCAAATAATCTTGACACTTCAAAGTCACAAATGTCACAAAGCAAATATTGACACAGTGCAAGGTCAACTGTCTAAGGAAGTTCAGGTCAATTTTGGTGGCACCTAGGTTCAAACTGCACACTTGATTTTCACAATTTTAGCCCGTCTCAATCGAATGAATACAATTAAAAATACGATTTATCCTCCAACTTTTTCAATGCTAGAAATAGTTGTTGCTTTTGTCAAGATGAGTGTTTCGTCACTCTATTTTGTTGTCAGCTGGATCCTCTTTGCACACAGACACACACACACAGACACACACACACACAGACATACACACACACACACACAACTACACGTATTTCTAAAGTTTAATTAGCCACCATTTGTCTGAGCTCTCTCTTTTCCCTGTGTTTATCCTAACGTCAGGCCTGACACTGGCCAATTAGTGCAATGAAATAGTTTAGCCCACAGTAACACTTGAAACGCCATGAGCCAGCAGCGGTGTTGGGGGTTGTGGTGCAAAAGGGTGCCCAAACAAAAAGAAAAGAGTAGTTGATGTTTTTGCCACAATTAGAATCAGGTCAGCCATTTTTGTTCTAGAAATAACTTTGCCATTGACCTCAAATGCAGAAATTCAGAGAAGCAGCTGGCGCAATGATTTACTAATTGTCACATTCAAATTAATAATCAGAAAAGCTTTTGCTAAAGTGCACATCTTGGTAATCTTTGTCTTTCACTTGTTAAAAAAAGACGACTACATCATTAGCAGTCTCTCCAAATTAAAAGTGCCGCTCAAGAGTGTTTTGTTGAGTGCAAATGACAAGTCGCTCATTTTGCTGGTGGCTACATGACTGATGTGTTGAATGAGACAATTTTTTTTCCCTTTTTTTGAGGCTTTTTGAAGTATCTGATTGTGAAGTGGCGGCATATGCTCAGAGAGATAAGTAATTTGACACACAGACATCACAGCTCCGCAAATCTTTCTTCGCGTGCCGTCCTCGAGTGTCCACGTCGGGCGTCTGTTTCAACAACACTTTACAACTGTCACAACTGACGCACACAAACGGAGGCATTTTGAACACACATTAGACAGCTGTCACATCGGCAAGGAGGCTAAAAATAGGCTTAATTTGATCTCGGGCCGCTATGAGAAATTAAGTCCTATTTAGAAACCAAAGAATAGCGTTTTTCGTACTTGGGTTTGTTCATTGAAGTAATCAAATTATCTACTTAGCTTTCGAAAGTGGAGCTAAGAGAAGATGCTTATTGAATATAACACAGCTAACGGTTCCCATCATTTTCCCTTCATTTACTTATCATTTATTAAATTTTTGTGGAAATTTTCAACTTTTTCATAAATTGAAGTAGAAATTTGGTGTTGGAAAATTGAGACATTTACAAATTTGCAAGTGTTGGTTGGATTTTGTGAATGTAATTGCAGCAACAACTAGGGAAATGGTTGTCCATGTACAGAATAACTGACAAACGCGCATAGTGACAGAGGCTCATAGCAGGCCAGTGTAGGGATAGGACAAGAAACAATATCGTTTATTGTGATAAAAAGCGAGGACAATAATCGTTGGAGGGACATTTTATATAATCGTGATCATCGCCAACAAACATAATCTGCGTTATATGTCCAGAATGCGCAGAAAAAAGTGACTTCTCAGTGATGATCTTCTCTAGATGACAAAGTACAATATTATAGATCCTCTCAGTCTTTAACGCAGTTTAAGACTAAACTGAAAACCCCAGCTCTTCTCCCTGGCATTTAAAACTAGCAAGACAGGATATGTTGGTGTTTTATTGTTCTTTTTGTATGTATGGTGTTATCTGTTATTTGTTTTTTGTTGACTTTTATGTGAAGCACTTTGGTCAGCTGTTGTTTTTAACTGTGCTATATAAATAAACTTGAATTGAACTGAATATAACAGTTTAATGGAACTTATTCATAATATTAAAATGATAATTATTCATATCCATAACATTTTTAAACTGTAACTTTAATAATTACTGTGATGTAATTGTTAATTGACATTTTGGCCATGATAATCGTGACACCAATTATTAAAATGTAATTATTCATATCCATAACATTTTTAAACTGTAACTTTAATAATTACTGTGATGTAATTGTTAATTGACATTTTGGCCATGATAATCGTGACACCAAATTTTAACATCGTCCCATGTTTACCCCGTGTGCTAGTAGTAGTTGTTTAGGTAATAAATGTTTACACAAAACAATTCAAATTCTACAGAGAACAAAGCTATAGTTATACACATTCACAACGGCTAATTAAGAAGAATAGATGCTTAAAGTAAAAACATGTACTTCATGTATTAAATTACTTGCATTTGTACAACTACCTTAAAACAGAAGTAGTCGTCCACTGAGCCTAATTAAAAAGTGGTATTTTATCATATTAATATCCTTTGTCTGGTCATTTTAAGTGCACTTGAAGCCTAACTTTTGCAGACCTCCCCGTGAGGCCTGGTATTAACATATGCCGCTCTTAATAAATTATCACCCCAAAAATTAAGCACAACTCTAGCTTCTTTATGGGGCTGTAAAAGGTGAAGGCCACGCATATTAAGTTTTCATGCACCGTGAACTTTGGTGCTACGCTACAATAGGTGAAAACATTAATTTCAGCTCCGGACTCAGAGCCATATATTTGTGACATTTGCCTCATTTTTTAAGGTTTAACTGTGGTCACTGTAAAGAGAGATGAATGGAGGGTCCACCTGCAAAGTTCAAAGATAATTCTAATGGAACAACTTTATGATTTAGGAGTTATTAAAAAAGGTCTGGTATCCCGTTAGTGGACTAGTCCAGACGCAGCTACAGATAAATGGAGAAATTAATGAACTCTTTCCTAAAATCCAGTTAGGGGAAGGAGACAAGAGCAGTTTTAGAAAGCTTAAACTGACAATTAAAATATATAGTTTCTCTACTGGTTATCTATACAAAATTTTCAAATAACATCTATTTTATACTGAATAAAAATTATCTTTAACTTCATATGAATGTGTTCACTATATTGGGCAACTTTTTTATTATAGTGTATTTATTACCTTAACAGTGAAGAATACTAGAATATCTATACCAGTAGGTGGCGCTGCACATATTTAACCTTAACCAATGCAACACACAGCTTTCAGTATCAGAAATGCCATTGACCTGTGACCTCATACACCTGGATCATCATATTAGAAACACCCAGTGCTTTTGAATTCAAACAGAACCACATGTATCAATATGCACCACGAGTTAGCTACTGCTGCAGAAAATTGCTAGATAAGTGGCACGTGAGTATTCTCTTGTAAAACAACTGTGTGTGAACTTGATGCTGAGTGCAGTGCAGTGTGGAATAACTGCAGACAGGTGAACGGCATCAAAACAACACACCTGAACGCAACTATAGCAACAGCCAACACAGATGCACACCACTCGCTGTTGCCACTCAGCACCTGACAACCCAACGGACAAGCGGGGAAAAGTTTGCTCTACCTTATCTGCTTCTAACACCAAGAAAAAAAACAAATCCAATGCACTAGAGGGGTCTGAAAACGACACGCAACAATAGCATCCAAGCGATAGCACTGTCAAACAACGCCATCTCTCTCGGATGTTAAAAGCCTTAAGAGCTGAGGCTTCGGTGACACCCGGAGCCCGCGCATGTCAAAGATGGCTGAAGACTTGAGAGCACAGGCCTTCCCCGTTTTAAAAATACTGCGTGTGGGTGTGTGTGAGCCGCCGAAGTGACATTTGAGGGGCACTTTACAGAAGCCAGTGGTTGCTAGGGATCTTCTGTACCACCTAAAGAACCTTTGTCAGTCATTGGGAAGCTGTCACGGTAGGGGGAGCCGGCTGACAGGTAGGAATTAATGAGAGGTGTATGAAGGCAGACCCCAGTGCTGTGTGCGAGAGGGAGTGAGAGACAGTGTGTCCACATATGTGAGGATGAGGTCCCTTTGTCTCAGGAGGACAACTTCTTTGTCATCCGCGCGTAGCAAGAACATCCGAACAAAAGGGACGCGGAGACAAGGCGAAGTTTTTCAGACAGATACCGTGGCACTTGGAGATACACATGTCCACTGTATGTAAAGATGTGTGTAGGTTTTGTACTTTATATAGTTGACAAGGCTGGTTAACATGAAGTAAGTCACAAAACACGTTGACCTGAAAATGAAGATAACATTACGGCGTTAAGTCTTGTTGGCAACTAGCTGTTTGATAATTGAGTTGGTAGTTAATTTGCTCTGAATCTTGAAACCTCGTAAGGTAGGTTCAATATTTTTACCTAGAAAGATAAGCCAGTCTCTATAGTTGATCCCAAAACTCAAAAAAAAAATATCCTAATCCATGCCAAGTAGAACTCCAGAGAAATGAGCCAAATTTTGGTCACAAATGAATGGATAACAAACTGATTTTATGAAAAAAATCTGTTTACAATCTATTGAACAGAAGAGTTGTACATTTAGTGGCTAATTAAGAGCCATATGCTCAGGATGATCTATTTTTGGATTGCACATATGTTCCACAGCCTGATTGGTTCCAAACAAGCTTCAAAAGTCTTCAAGATGTATTTCTGGTAAACCGCACTAAAACATTCAAATGAGTGTGGCTTGCCGTTGCTTCTCAATACTGAAAATTGACACAAGCACTAAACATTTTACCCTTTCTTAAACTCCAAGGTGCAAATCTGAGGAACTCAAGACCCCGTCACTAACTGTGGCAAATTACATTCCCCATTAAAAATAAGTTTTGTGCACAAATTCATTATTGATGTAACCTGTGCTCCTCTCCACATACACACATCTACATCACACAAATGATTTCTGTCAGTTTCAGTGTCTCAATTAGCCAGAGGAAATCACAAGCAATGGACTTGGGGAGCCATAGAAAATGGCAAAACCCTGCTTACACCGCATCAAGAATTACAACAGTAGAACAGTTTGAATTTATCGAGTGTGGAAGAGAAAGATACTTATATTATTTCATATTTCGACATCACACTTGTGTTTGCCTGTAAAATTCAGATGTGTTGATTTAAATAAACTACTCTCTCTCGCACTCGGAGGACCTGACATAAAAATGAGAAAAGAAGAAAAAGAGATAGATGGAAACGGAGTAACCCACACATCCGCACACACGGCCGGAGTGAGTTTATCAGCTTGGCACCTGCTTCTGGAACATTCTTGATGAAGCAAAGGTTGTCTTCATTAGGCGCATTAATATTCATGACGCATGGTAATTTTGACACAGTAAAGGTCTTGGTAACCTTTTCGCGTGTGAGGGAATTTTTTTTACTTCTCGAAGGAAATTACAGTCCGGCAATGACTTAATTAATGCTCGCTTTCTTGGCCGCGGTTTGAAGGCCCTGTCAGTTTGGTGCTGGCTGTCAGGCACGCCGAGGGTTTGCCGAAAGAAGGATTGAAGGAGAGGAGGAAGAAAGGAGGAAAAACAAGAGACGAAGTCAACAAGAGGACGCCTGCACTGGAACACGGGAGTAGTGTGTCTTTGATTCGCCTTTTGCTCTGCCTCACGTTCACCCTTTGCTGATGTTAGAAGTGCGGAAACCCGACCTTATAAAAATACAAGAGATAAAACACACAAAAAACTATGCAATGCAATAATAAAACAACCTAGTACAAAAGCAGGTTAAATATTGAAGTTTCAGTACAGCATTATCTTCTTACATTTAGCAAATCTGACACATTTCCAGTTATATGTAGCCTACATTAATGCGGATATAACAAGATCGCTTATGGGGTAACGCAAAAGTAGGTGTGAGTTCTGTACAAAATGTAACAATTTTCAATGTTTACTCAACCAGACTGCTCATTCCAGCAGTCACTTTGGAAATAATGCTTTTGGTTAATGTTTTACTGTGAATAAAATAAACCAGAGAAGCTGTAACCTTTTCACCATTTTTTATTTTTTTGTTTGCTAAAACACCAGATTATTGCCAGTATATAGATATAAATACAAAACACAATAAGTATTTTTTATATATCAAACAAAGTAAACTTGTATAGATTTATACTTAACTTATATGATGCTTTGTGTTAACTGTCTTTTTAATAATGTACTATATTCTGCCAAAAAAGCATGTTGAAAATACCATTACATTGTTTAATGGTTGGGATTTTTACTCGAGCCCTTTCTCTTTTGTCTCTTTTAGCCTCTCCCCCCAGCAACACACACGTCACACACACACACGCGCGCACACACACACACACACACACACACACACGGCGTAAACTAGTCCTCAGTATAGTGGATCACTGCATGTCCCGCTCAAACATGGGGCAGTAAAAAATGTGAACATAAGGTAGCATTTCCTTTATCATGTCCAATAAAAATAGCAATTTGCCCAGGCCCTTGTAGCACAATATGGAAGGCGGTGTGTTGGGCTGATAATGTTGAGATGACAGATCGCTCCATACAGGGAGGTTTCTGCGCTGTCCGCCTGCCCCGCGCAATAAATCCTACAGGAAGACCAAAGGAGAGAGAGAAGGAGGAGGAGGAGAAGCGGAGGGAGTGGTCGGAGAAATAGAGAGAGGATCATGGGTAAGGGCTTAGGTCACACAAATGGACCCATGAAGGAAAAACAGTCAGAAGACACTATGCAAACAGAGGGGGAAAGTAGCGAGATGCTTTTACTAAAACCTTTGAAAGTAGATGTGTGTAAAAATGGCTTTCAACATTCATTTACTGAACATAAATACATACTCTTAATCACTGCCATTTTACACACAAAAAAAGTCAAATTTGTTCATCCAAAATCTGAACTTTTACTACCAGAGGACTGGGTCTTTTTAACTGGGAGGGCTACAGCCAAACACATCACTGATAATTAGAAATATCAATTAAAATACTAATAATACCAGTATGTGCTATAATGTATATGCTACATATAAAAGTTTCTGAAATTACTTTATGTACTTTTACTTTTTTAAACAGCCCTTAATTGAATATGTGTTGTGAGTATCCCACCTCTATCTCCATGTGATATACTGCCTCGTGACACCATCACACTAATTATCTTAAAACACTCATGTCCTTTATGAGGCCATTGACAAAGCATTGAGTCTACAACACACAGGGGACCTGAAGTACAATCATTACAACATTTTATTAAATCTACACACACCTTGTAAAAATATACTGGCTGGCAGAGCTCACGTTGTTCAGGTGACACCACTATATTGTCACTGTAAATATTTTACTCATCACTTAATATATTACAAACACATACCTCGGGCTGACAGTTAGTTGAATATGTAAATGCACTCAGATCTGATCAAATGTTGAAGTATTTTATTTATTTTTTCTGCTTTAGACGTGGTGCTGTGCCGTTATGGTTCTGTGTGACTTTGATCAGGTTTTCTCGGCTCACTGCTCAGCTCTGCAGATCCCGCC
>KN478477.1:29827-64305 GCA_000787095.1 Periophthalmodon schlosseri
GGGCACTTGAAAAATGTAGCCGCTAATGAAATGCTAAACTGTGTCGGGATGCCAGGGGAAAGAAGAATCTTTGCCTAATAAATTAAATAGATATCTGCTAAAGCTAAAACTAATTTTGCATAAAAACATTCACTTTGTTTCAGCTTTGGGTATCAGATTACTGTATATTTAGTTTTTGTACCGGGACAAATTGCTCAGTTACAAATACCAAGCATGACTTAAAGGTTCACAATGCAACTTTTCTGGTGGAGGGTCTGCCACCTGCCTGTGTCTATGGTGATGTTATTGCATTGCCTGGAATGTTGCGCAGTAAGGCATTAATTTAACCATCACCATGGAGAAAAGCCAATGATGCCACAAGGCCAAGTTATAGGTCAGATCTGTGGAGACTGCTCACAGTAAGAATGCATGCTTTTCCAAAGCTTTTTTTTTTTTTTTTTTTAACAAACTATAATTGAATGAATGAAAGAAGCACAAGTTGAATCCATTCAGTGGAATATTCCAGGCAAAGCAGAAACATCTCCATATAGACAGGCAGGGGGCAGACCCTCCACCAGAAAAGTTCCACTGTGACCCTTTAAGTTATCCTTGGTATTTGTAACTGAGGTATTTGTCCTGGTACAAAAACTAAATATACAGTAATCTGATACCCAAAGCTGAAACAAAGTGAATTTTACTTTATGGAGAAAAGCAGTTGACAGACTCCACACCAGAAAAGCTACATAGTTTACCTGTAAGGTTGACTTTTCTAAAAATTTAGAACAAATTCATTATCAACAGTTTTGTTCTCCATTTCTTCACTCAGACTTGTTTCTAAGGCCCTAACATGCATTATTCACCTATTGTCCACTTTGAGTATTACATATCCTCTGTAAATGAAAGTGTTCAGTCAAGACAATTATAGCCCCACCATTTTGTCTACTATTGTCTTGCTTTCATCTGCTATTCATTGAGGTTGGTAATAAAAGGCGCATTCGTGGCCACAGAGCTTTTCTGGTCCTGCACTTTGGTTGAATTACAATGTTGTCATTTAACCTATTATGTGTGAATTAGCTGAGGCTGGCCACCCTCTTGTACTGAAGCCTAGGATTATGAATGCTGCGTGAAGATGACTGGCTCCAGTGAATGTTCCATGTTGAGAATGCCATGGAAATCAGGACATAAGTCCATTTTATTCATCTGTGGTGGCAGCTGTGTTTTTCCCATGTACGCTCATCTTTCTATTCTGTTCTGTCTTTGTATTGGATATTAAAGTGACCAACAAGGGGAACATGTTAACATGGTTTGGTTCAGTGTTTGGTCTAAACTTCACGTAAGTTTTCTTTCTCATTTCAGTTGGGATCAAGACAAAAATATTTGCTCCCATTTACTCATTTATGTATTTTTTCAGCCAATACTGATATCTGATATTTGTTGTTGCTGCCGATAAGACAAGGACAAAGATTTTAGAGTCTAGAATCATCAATAATTCATCAGCAAGAATTTTTAATGTGGATCATTCAAGCGTACAAAAGGGGTTTTTGACTGTGGGGCAAATAAAGCAAAACAATTCAGCGAAATTCTGAGTAAAATTAAATGCACTGCAGTCCATCTTGGCGATATTTTTATTCTCATACCAGAAAGTTTGAGTCACAAAGTATTTCGCTGTTCACAATTAGCTTTGTCCTTGAGTGTTTGAGGTTTGTCATCCCTGTTCAAGATAATGGAGCATCTGGTCATGGATCACTGACATCTCCTGTCCTCATCTGAAAGTTATTTGTGCCTTAAATTTTATCTTTAGACTAAATTAATGTATATAGGGCAAACTACACCCCCTGGGAATTCACCTACAGACCGTCCTAGAGCAAGACCTCAAGGCGCACACCAAGTTTACACAAGGTAAGGGCGAAAATAAGATACATTTAGCATTGTCATGTGGCGTTAGCGTTAGCATACTTCGGCTACATATGCATCAGGTGGACAGGGGAGGAGCTAGCCCCCTCCAGCCTCACCAAAGGGCTACTTATTCTTATTAACATCATTTGTCTGGATCTCCTGCTGGTCCAACAGACGCCGTGAAGATGACATGTTAATAAATGACACGTCTCTTTGGCATAGGCGCAGTGCTTGTCTGAACCCTCATCATGCACAAGCACATACAATCCCCAGCAGGGACGGGATACAGCCATTTGTTTTCCTGAAGGTCCACTCAGCATGTGCATTGTTGTTTGCTCCGGACTGGACAAATTCAATTCATTCTTATGACAGGGGATCTATGATATAAAGGAATAAAGAGCAGCGAGGAAGGTGGAGATAGGAGAGGAGTCAAGATGTGGTCGCAAAGGCACGAGGACAGAGGAGAGGTGGTACAAAATGGTCCTGAATTTGAACTGGCCATTATGTATGGAGTCTGCATATTCTCCCTGTGTCTAAGTGGGTTTCTTTGAGTGCACCGGTTTCACCATTCAAAACAAAACACACTTAATAGGCCAATTCTCCAGCTAGTCAACAACCAAGAATCTAGTTCATGATTTGAAGAACAAAAGTTACCCGTAGCAGCAATGAAAGATAGGCCTAAGCAGAAGAACAATTTTCTTACAGTGAAAATAAGATTATACCTTAAACCTCATCTAACCATTTTGGTCACTGAAGCAAGAAAGCCATACAGTTTTAACATAAAGATGATATAAAATGAAATGATTTGACACAAAAAATAAATCATTTTGTTTCACTTAAAAGGTCAGGTAAATCTGCTCAGTTGTATTATAAACAATATCAAGGCAAAAGAGCATTAGCAGTGACTAGAGGTGCAACAAATTCAAAGTTTGTTCCTGCAGAGAAAGTTTGTAAAAGTTTTGAAATGTCTGACCCACATAAAGTTTTCTATAATGTATCCAAATTGAAACAGCAGGAGCCTTTAAGTGTGCAGCTTTAAACAATCCACCTGCATCACTCCGTCCTTCTGCGTCTCCAGACACCTCCCCCATCAACTGTCACATTAATAATGCTATGCTCATATTCAAATGTTCTGTCGAGAGCTAAAGAAAGATTGAGTGCCTTTGCCATCCTGAGGCTATGATTGAATACATGTCCCATTGACATTGTTAAAAGTTTATGAAAATATATGAATCTTCAAATGTCATTGGCTGCTGAGGGCTCGTAACTCCTGCTCAGTTTCAGGACAAAAATCAGTCTTTTAATCAAAATGATTGAATGCTGGAGCGCCGAAGGCAGGGGCGTGAAGAGAGGAGGCTGCAGGGCGGATGTGCAGTGTGTGTGTCCCATTATACACCATACATAGTCACATACATGGTATACATGAGAGGGTTTTGATGGTCCAAATGTTCAAATTAGCATGCAAGTTTCTGACAGAGTCTACCCTTTGTCAAATGAAGACATATGGTGTCACATCTGCATTCACAGCCTGGCATATGTTATTCATATCATATTATTTTAACCTGGATACCTGAGATACAGTGAGCCAGGGTTTAATTCCAATTAGAGGTGAGGTTTTAATAATACACATATTTGGGAATTTGAAAAAGCGAAAATTAATATGCAAATATGGTATGAACTGAAGTGGCTACATATTTTGTTGTGGAAAAAACGCTGAAAAAGCTATACACTGTGCTAAGGGCAGTGCAGTTCTTAGGAGGAGCAGTGCATGGGTGACACACAGCCTCATATACAGGTCTGCTGTGGAGCGGGAGAGTGATGGACTGCCCCGGGCCGGCAGCAGTTGTCCCGTCTGTTCCAGTGCCAGTCTATTCCATCATGGGCTCATATTTGTGCCCTTAAGGGAGTCTCAGGAGGAGGCAGCACTGACCCTGTGCACCTGTGCTCAGTGTGGGACTGGCCATGCTCACTAACCCCGTCCTCTACACGACTGGCCCAAACATTTGGGTAACCATCGAGAGCAAGGACAAACTGGCCTGAAATGTTTCACGGCTTTGTCATCTGATAAGACAAGCTCACTGTACAAAACCACAAAACGATGTAAACAACTTAAGATGTAAAAATGTTTGTGTTCAACTTGATATTACTATATGATGAGAGGTGTTGGTTTACATATGTAGCAGAAAAAGCAAACATACAAAACATGCAATTTATAAAAAAATTCAAACATGTGATCCAAGGGCACCCCCAGCTTGATTTATTCCTGGAAAACGTCATCTATGACCTAGGTCACCAATGGTTATATTACTCCCTTACAACCCAACAGCAGGGACAAAAGTGAATGGACAATACCACCAATATAATGTGATGAGTGTTTATGTCTCCAGATCCTGTACTGATAGTAGACTAACTTCTCCACTAGCCATCCAGAGTTTCCCCTTTCCAACTCCTTGAATTACTCTACAGCAATATCAAAAAAGGCTCATTTGTATAAAATATGCAAGATTTCAATTTCACCAGCTGTTTAGCTGTTCAATAATATTTCTGAGGTTTGGTTTGGTTCAGCTGTATTGAGACAGGCTGCTTACCATCACCAAACTTCTCCCTTACATATGGCTTGGACTGGCACAAAGAGTAAACTGTATTAAAAAAAACCCTGTGTTTTTTTTTTACTTTTAGACCCATAAAATGTTTAATTTAGCCCATCAATATCCACTTGAGCCAATAAAACACACTTTGGGTTGACTCCACTTGAAATGGCTATCTGCAACTTTTATATGCTGTCTGATCTCATCAGTTGCTAGTACAGATTTAGGCCTTTAAACAACTGAGTGTAAAATTGTCATAGCTGCAAGCTTGTCATGTCGTCTGTTTCTGATGAACTGGAAATGATCCAGACTTGTCAGTGTGTTATGGCTCGTCAGTCTGCGCCAACACATAAATTACTTTGCCGTCAATCTGGTCATCAAATTGAACAAATTGTCAAACAAGACCAAAACACGCAAGTCCTTATTTCATCAATATGGCGTGAGTGCATTAATATTCAATGTTTTTCCTTTTTTTTACCATCTCATTTGCATGCAATACTACCCGACCGCCCCAATTAGGAGGACAAAGAAGGGAGTAATTGCAGATTAAAAATGGGAATGCTATATGTAATCGCATGGATCAAAACACAATTAAAACTTCATCTCAACCTGTTATAGCTTGCTGATGAGCCCCACCCCCCATGCATGATCTTAATTCTTTAAATCATATAAGAGAGTGTCGCTTGGAGACGAACGAAAATACGGAAATACCTCTCGCGGCCAACAGTAAATTAATCGTGCCAATTATTCACCACCAAGAGACATTTAATGCAAGCCTTTAGAGAAAGCAAAGCCCCGGCACTCAAATCCTCTCATTTGTAATTGGCTGTCTGCTTCAATAATTGATTGGAACAAATGTGAAATGGATGAGAGGGTCTAAGTGTTCTCCATCACACGCTTTCTGCTTGAGCAAGTTCACAGGCGACTGCTCGGATAAGTCCCAACCACACAGGATAGTCCTATATATCATCTGATCTGTGCATGTTAGCAAGTGCAATAGGGGGACATTTACAGAGATGAGAAGTAACTAGTTGGGTTAAAATGTGTAAAAGTCACCATTCTATACATTTGCATACAATGACAGAAACGGTACATATTAAGCATGAAGGTACGCCATGTTCCTTATCAGTTTAGTCTTTCTCCCACCAACAAAAATAAGTATTGGTGAAACTAACAAAGCGAACATGCTCACAGTAATTATTGAAAGCATGTACCAAGAACTGGACTAAACTGTCACTTCAAACAAACATTAGAAGCTGCATAATGAATCAATGCCACCAACCAATGGCTTAAGGCGAAAGTGGTGATGTTTCATCCTTGGTTAATTAATGAAGGGTAAAAGCTCGTTTAGAGAAATGCACTTTAACCAGTAAAACCTTAAACTATATGACTAGTCTGTTACGATTTGTCTTGCAGATGTGTGTTATTATATAAATTTGACAGCTGGGAAGAACATCTTAACTGCCATACTGAAGCCTTTCAATGTGGAATTTGCATGTTCTCTCTGTCTGGAGAGTTTCCTCCAGCTATTCAGCTTTCTCCAGCAATCTAGAACCTGCTGGTGAAACACTAGAAAGTCAATCCTCCAGCCAATTAATCCTGACCATGATCTGGAGATAGATCCCTAAGTGTTGCAATGTCCCAGCCACTGCTCCACACAGACTCATCCTTAAACCTATAGACACTGGTTTAAGGATGGGTCTAATGTAGAAAACAAATTCCATACGCGCACAATAAAGTTTACAACAGATATAAACTGCTGTTGTGGTCTATATAAAGAGGACCCTATTGCCAAATGCATTATGGGAAAGAGAAAGCAGGTGCTGAAATGATCGCTTTCATGCTGAATAATTGCACCTCCTCCTCTCTCTCCTCCCCCTTTACTTGCTTAGTGAATCCTCCCCACGAGCCTGCTCTGCCTCTCGCTGTGTTGGGTCCCATCCACCTGCCAAGGGCTAAACACGAGTCCATCCATCACTGCACCACTTGACAAATACATTCCATAATAGAAGTTTATTTTTTATGGGAGGCTGAATCAGAGGCCTTCCCATGCATACAAAAACGTGTCAAAGTTATTTATGGGACCCGCTGAGAAGCACAATATGTCATATCAAACTCCTATTTTCCCCTTCCTACCAGCGCATCGCCTGTCAATATCACTGCAGCTATCAATAATGTGGAACAGCGGCGCAGATAAAGCCCAGTGGAGCCGTGGGTCGCATGAAGAACGTCCTCCCCTCCTGCTGCTGACGGGAACACACACAGACAAGAGCACACACACACACAGGTAGAGACGCACCAGTCACCAAGGAAACAACATTAAGAGCCATGTTAAACGTTAATTTAATAGAATTTATGAACACATGAAATGGAACCAGAGTATCTTCACGTACCAGTATCCAAAAACGGGTATTGTATCTTTATGTTGCACTAGGGGCTGGACAATATGACAAAACATTAATCACAGTTGGTCAATCTTGACTTATTATTAAAAACAAATTAAAATTACTTTCAATATTAATTTTCTTAATAAACAATGAGGACTGGCAAAAAACAACAAAAAACCCCAAGTAGATCATTGATAGCAATTAGAAATGACTGACTCTCGATCTTTGATTAAAATGTGATAAGTTGCACAGCTCCGTGTTGCTCATGTTTACACATTAATATTTGCCCAACCGCCCTCGATGTCAACACATACCACCTTGTAAACTGACCAAAGGTGAATGCAATGTTAATGACGGCGTGTTCAAGTGCATCAAAGACATTTTGCATAAGAGGACCATGATGTATCACCTGCATAAAGTCTAGTTCAAAAGTTACACAAATAGTGGCAGGCTCCACTCTGAGAGGCTGTGGCTGAAAACAACACAAAGGAATTCAATGCATTGATGGCCTCATCTGTCTCAAGGTGTCCATGTAAATTCATTCACTGAAGCATGCCCAAAGTCCATTCCCAAATCCAAGTTGAGCAACATATTAATTGAAATCGAACAGTGTGCACCAGTTCACCTTGGACGCTTTATGTTCGGCGCTTAGTCCAATAGTGTCACTATGTTAATGATCCTACTACATCACTAATGAACAGGTCTGCTGAGTCTGGTACAACAGGGCAGACGTGAGGGGCAGCAGGGACTGGCAGGGACTCAGGACTAATGTCTGCTACACTGTAAATCACAAATGCAATATCAGGAGGAACAGTATTCACCTGACAGATAATTGCAGTTTCTTTGTCCAGTCATTAATGAAAGGCCCTTTTTGTGATATTAATTCTAGCGATGGATACATTATATTCCAATTGCAACATTCCCCTCCACAAATCCTGAACTGACTTTTTGCCCCCATCTGGTGCCTTAGCATATTCTGATTTGAATTTTAATGGCAGATGCCTCTGCTGTACCATTCCGACAATGTGTGCCTTGTCCATGTCATGGACACAAGAGCTGCATCCGAATGTAGTCCTCACTGAACATTACATATAGAGAATGTAGCTTTAAATCTGTGGAAAATGAACAAGGAAGGAACCAAATGTGTAAGTGATTTTGATACATTGTTCAGTGCAATGTATTTTCTAAGCACTGACATGAGAATAAGAAGTTGCTTTGTGCTAAATGAATGACTATCATTTTGAGAATAAGAAGCTTTGAGGAAGTCCAGGACAGTTCGGACTGAGAGCTGTCAATCATCCTGACAGACGTGTCCTTTCAGAGTCAGACAATCTTCCAAATAAGGTCCCCAGATAAAAGCTGACAAACCAATCAGAAACCAGCACAAATTAGACTCTGCGACTTGAGAACTGTCACTCACTGAGACTGGCAGGCTGTGCAGGTGAGGCTGCCAGGGAACAAGTAGTGTTGAAGAAAGCAGAATTAGTTTTAAAAACACTTTGACATCGACATGTATAATACAATAGTTTGCATATGCAATATGCATTTGCTTTAGGGATTTAGTCTGTGTTTTTTTCTGAAGGTGCCATTAACCACAACTATTTCATGCTCTCAAAAAACGTGATGGTGAAGAGTTACAGTTTATGCATATTCATTGTGGCAAACTTGAATTTAAAGTACGTTTCAACTATAATTCATTCACTGATTCATTAATTGACACCTTTTCAGTCAGTGGCAGACCCTCCAACTTTTGGATAGTCTGCCACCTTCGTGTCTCCATGGAGATGTTATAGCTTTGAGTGGAAAGTTCCACAGTATGGCATTAAACATGTCTAGCTACTTAGAAACAAGCAGCTGAAACCACCAGGCCAAGTTACAAATCAGATCTGTGGAGAGACAATTCCCCTCACAATAATGTATATTTTTAAAGTTGTTTTTTTTTCTTCTTGCACCTCCTTCTTGCATTGAATACACCCAAGATGGATACGTTTAATGTCATAGCGTGGAACATTTCAGTCAAAGCAATAACCCCTCCCCTTGGACCCAGTCTCGAAAAGTTACCGAGTGCACCTTTAAGGTCAATCTTTCACTAATTAGTTAAGGTCAAAAAGTTACAACAATCAGATCTAAGAATAATTTCTCTACAATCTCTCTTTATCTAAAGTTCATTTCCTACACCTCAGAGAAGTGTGAATGAGCTACTTCCTGCGGGCTCCGTTTTAGTGTAATCTTGTCTGAGCATCTTTCTTAACCTATTAATTAGACCTGAGGCAGTTTTCCGCAGGCACCTGTACTGCGCACGCCGCCATCAGCAACACCCTCCCGTCACACTCACTGTTACACTCACTGTTAGTCTTTTCAGGATTTTGGCACATGCCTTTTCACCGTTCCACCTTTCAGTCCTAATAATAGAAAAATCAAGCAGCAAAGGTTAATTGGATCATAATTATTGACACTGTTGGATTTCTATTAACAAAAGTCATACAAGAGAAGCTAACAGCACTGTTACATATAAAAGAGCACTGAAGCATCGCTGGGCAATTATCAATATGTAGTATTCGTGTATTTATAGTGTAATCAATCAATTTTAAACACTAATTAATATTTCTTCATGTATTAGGGTTTCAGGTTAGTTTATCTGAGTAACTTTGAGCCTTAGGTTGGACATACCCTATTGGCACTGCCCTTTCATCAAACTGACCATCTCCTTGCTAGGTTTATCACGCACAATTTGAAAGCAATCATAAATAATAAAAAATATCGAAAAACACTGCCATGTGTGAAATAGATAAGACATGTTTCCATCCATCTCGTTTCACTGTATATATTTGTACAGTGAATGAAAGGGAAGCAGAGTAAACAACTTGCAGAGAAATTCGACGTGTTTGACATTTTAGTTGTGACCAATTACAATCACTTCTTAATAATTTTCTTCAACCAGCTGTTTCTTCAGTCTCCTGTCAGTACTGCACACTACACAGAGGTTAAACATGTGAAAGAGCTGCACCAAAAGCCCTTCATGTTAATGGTAAAAGACATCCACTAATGACAAAACACACAACATGCGTCAAATTACAAACTTTTTTTCAGTCCCTGACCAAGTTTCCTGGCAGGGGGCCTCAGCTTTCTCTGCAAAATCTCATGTTAGCACGTTAGCTTGTGTAATCATTTAAAACTCCCCCTGCAGAGACAGTGACAGATCGCGGCCTTCGCTGCCTTTTATGTGCTAATCCCTAAAACACGCTCTAGCAAAACAAAACGTTTGATTTGAACTGGGGCAGAGTCCACTGATGATCCAGGCCGTGGTGTGCAGAGTTTGGTCAGCAACAGGGTTAAGTAATGTCTGTACCAACACTTTATAGTTCTTAAAATTTCAGTACTGAGTCAAATGAATAGTATTATTATTATTTAATTAAATGTAATGGCTTTTACATTGCTAGGATTGAGCAATACCCCTATAGGCATATTTATGGTTAAGGTATACCCTTTGGTCCCCAAGGGAAATTTGTCCTGACAGGTTGCCCCGAGCAGTGGGCACCACAGTGCCGTGCCCGGGGACCCGTCCAGATCTTGAGCGAGGCTTGGTCAGGACTACTTTAGCTCGAGGATTTTACCTATTGTCCATGTTTTGGGCATGTATTCACTGACTGATTATTTACAATTGCCAAATGTAAGAGCTTTTTTTTTGCTCAACCACGCAATTATCACTGAACTAGCAAATACGCCTTAAAACTCTGCAAAAAGAAACATACAAAACTACACTGTGTGTTTAAAATGTGGTAAGGCACCAGTTGGGCCGTACTGGGGAGGAAGTGTTTGCCTTGTGGTGGGTTTTCCTTATTCCGCCCCTGTTTCAGCTCATGTTTGCAGTGACACTCAAGCAGCTCCAAATGAGCGCTGACGCCCCGACTGTTGATGTATTGTGCCATTTGCCTTTTGCCTCATCCATAACTTATGATATTACTCATGGTAATTGCGCAGGCTCTTTTTGCCAAACATAATGAAAGCTGATCAGTAAAAGGCATGTCAAAGTTGGCTGTCATCTCTATCAGTGAATACATTTAGGAAAGTTACTGCAAATCATATCTTGTTACTGTGTTTTTTATTCTGAAACATTTTTCAAACAGTTAAGTGGATGAGAGCTTTTTAAACATTTATCAATACATATCAATTAGCATCAGTGGTATTTTATAATATTTCAACACAAGCCATTTGGGAAGCAACATGGAAGCTTTTTTTCTTTTTCAAAGAGCGTATATTTTCATTTTCAGATACAAAGACCTAACAGTTTACTGTAAAAAAAAAAACAAGTTTGAATGCTGCCGTTTGTCTAAAGTTTTACCCTGGCGCTCTTCTGGTTGAGGAGGACTGGGGGAATTTGAAGGAAGACGAAGGCACTTTTAGGATTTAGAAATATTAGTAAAAAGCCTTAATTAGTATAGAATATGCATGATTGAAAAAGCTTTTTATATCATAAATCCCATGACGGCCTTTGTCTTGCATTAAATACAGTATAATAAAGTTATTATACAATAGTATAAATATTCCAGACCCCGACTAACACTTTGTTTATCATTTTGGACCCTGCTCCAAATGAGTTTGAGACCCCTGTCCTATGTTGTTAAAGGATCTACTGTAGCACAAAGCGGTCTTCTCTTTTGCTGACCAATAGCCTCAACAACACTTTACTTGAAAACAGTCTGATTCAGAGGATTATGAATCCACTCAAATCTTGAATTTGCATATCTTTAGCTGCTAGAGGTCAGTAAAGAGACAATTTGTCCTCTCGATGGAATAATGCACCACTCTCCCAGAGGAGTTGGTTATGACAGTCTACATCTTCAGTATAGTTTTTACACATTTATTTTCTATTACAGAACGCTTTGGTTTCACATTGATAAAAAAAATCTGCCCCTTTATCATTGCTTTACAACCCTCTGTTCTTTCCCTCAGCCTCTCCAGGTTTATCCAACAAATCTCTTTCCCCTCGCAGCATTAAGTAGTATTTCATAGCTCATACAGCATTACAATTACTTTGATGTTGACCTCATTGGGGCTGTTTATGTTTACAAGCTCTTTGACGAACACACTTTTACAGCGCGCTTTATTTACTGCAGCTATCGCAGGTTTAATGTATGTTGTCTCATAAACAGCACACTATAAAAGTAGCAGCACATTTACTATTACTCTCTGGTGGCTGCTCAGTCTTGTCACATGAACACTGGCCCACACAGCAAACAGACGCGTATGGGAGGGCTGTTTAAAGCAGAAGATTATGGTTTTTGTGACTCCTTGACTTTAAATTATTTTCACCTTTAAGGACATCTGATCAAACATGTTTTGTATTGATTTACCTTGTTTTTATATAAATGTCAAGGTTATGGATAATAATGACAATTTCTAGTGGAGTTCTAGTTTGGCAATTTCCTGTGTCCTTTTTTTTTTTTTTTTTTTTCTAGTTGTTTTTAATTTTTTTTTTAGAACCAAGTCTACATTATAACTAGCAAGCAATTTATAATCATTGAGTTTGATATTGTATGCACCAGTCAGTATGTCAGGGGCTAGCCATAAGAAGCTTCTGTTTTGCATGTGTTGGGCATGAAGGTCAATACTTTTTTGGTCGTTCCTGTGCTGTTGGTGATTTTTTATACTAGACCTCCTTACTCTTAGAATCACTGTTTTACCCTTATTACCCAGTTACATTACGTGTCACTAGGTAATAAGATACTGAACCAGAGACACAATTGCATAATTGTTACTCCAAATTAACCAAAAGTAAAAAAAGGTTTATTTTCCAGTTTATAAAAAGCTGCTTTTACCTCACGGATACAAGCGGTCGAAATGACTTTCCTGCGAAGGGTGGTTGGGCAGTCCCTTAGAGATAGGGTGAGGACCTCAGTCAGATGAGAGGAGCTCTGAGTAGAGTTGCTGCTCCTCCACGTCGAGAGGAACCAGCTGAGGTGGCTCGAGGATGTTCTGAATGCCTCCTGGACGCCCCCCTAGGGAGGTGTTCCAGGCATGTACCACTGGGAGGAGGCCCCGGGGAGGGACTATGTCTCTCGACTGGCCTGGGAACGCCTTGGGATCCCACCGGACGAGCTGGAGGAAGTGCCTGTGGTGAGGGAAGTCTGGGGGTCCCGGTTTAGACTGCTGCCCCCGCGACCCAGCCCCGGATACGAAGGAGGAAATGGATGGATGCTTTTATCTCACATTTAGCTTTGGCATTTGCTCTTTAAACTATCAGTGATAAGCATCTACACAGGTCCACAAACTACTACACCACACACTGTAGTTCTTATCAGGTCCTGTTCAGCTAATACAGACAAAATCCTTAAAAAGACAATTGTCATCACTATTTTATCAGTTGAAAATACAAAGTCACCCATCAGCACTATTAGAAGTGAAAATCCCTCATCCTTTTGCTAATCAAAATTTCCATTTCCTATCACTGGGGGGTTCTCGATGCAGGATAGCCCCGTGCTTTTATCCCAGGTGGAGCATTAATTCGAAAAGAGCCATGGAAATTAAAAAGCCCGTCTATGTCGAGCTGTCAATCACATGTCGTTTCATGAGAGACTCCAGACTCTGGCGCTGACAAGACTGAGCCTATTTGATCTGGGCTTTTCAAAGTGTGGAACGCCTGAATGGCCATCAGAAATCATTCGCTTCTTCCTTGGACATTTGAGTACGATTCTGACGGACGCAATCATACATGGGCTAAAATAGCACCTATCTGGTTAATCTTTTTCTATTAAAAGTTGGTTTGAGGTTTTATTTGATTCTTCAGTCAGTCAAAAGTTGTTAATAACTTTGGAAGTTTGAAGGCTGAGGGGAGCAGATCATAAGAGATAAACAGCATGCATAAGTACTTTGAGGTTATCTTTTGGTTAGCCTTTTTATTTTTTGCTAACAGACAACTAATTTATAATTCTTAGTCAATAGCAGTACGCTGACTAGTTAGATATCTTCTGGCTGGGTTGATTTGTGAGGCCTACAAAATGAAGCCAGCTTGATGCATCATCTGCCATCATCAACAGAATAAGTAGCAAGATCAGAACCATAGTTGGACAAATAGAAAAATTATGAGAAAAAATGATAACATGAAAAGTGCCTAGCCACGCAAGGCCTAGGATGAAACCCTTTCCATTTACTAGAGTTAACTGGCTTCATACAGTGTGGTTAAATGGTTAATAGAGAATATATGAAAGAAGAAATTCCTTTATATGTATTTTTTGCTGTGTCAACAATCAAAATCTAATTAAAGACAATGTAATGCCATTTCACAAGCCAGAGCAATGGCGGCATGTGTGTCCTCTGAGATCACTGACACACTGGTATAATACTCATAAAACATTCATACGCGTATTTAAGAATCAACCTTACTCAGGCTCATATAATGAGCGCAAGTGAAGTGAAAAACATTACTGAGGTCAAATGGGTTCCTGGCATGCTAATCACTGCATATATAGTAATATGAATACATATTTTCTAATCTATGGGAAAAATAAAATGAACAATTATCAGCTGTTCTAGACCCACTTATAATCCTGCTATAATCTATAAAGCTTCCAGAGTTTATTGTTATTTGTCCTATCAGTGCACAATCTGTACATAGCACAACAGAGAACGCCTAAGATGCATAATTCATATTTATGTATTGCCATTAAAGATTCAACAGCTCGACAAATGATTTTCATAAAAAAACAAACAAACAAGGATGTATTGTGAAACAGGAACAATGGGAAGCCTGGCATTTGCTATGAATTTATAACAACCCGTGGCCCTGCATTTTAATCCTCAATTTCTGTTAATATAGAAGACAAGTGTGAGAACTTTACAGTTGGAAGATATGCCCAGCGCCTTGGTGAAGGTCTCAGTTAGTGCTTATAATCTACTTTATTCTATACACATAGGCGCCCTTTTGTCCATCCATATCTTAATAAACCTCCAAGTCATTTGCCTTGTGTGAATTAAATATTAAAGACATTCTCTGGTCATTCTACCAAATTAACCTCTTAACTGTATGTAATGGCTGAACCCTAATAGCAACATTGCATGACAATTACATGACAGATTAAACTGGACAATTCTTTGACCTATTTGCTGGTGTTTCAGTGCTGCCAGAGAAAGACATGCAGATGGAAAGGACAACAGAGATCTACTCCTACAACGCCTTGGGCAACAAAAATGTTAATTGTGCTGCTAATAGTGTGCCTTTCTTGGCCATAATCTGTAAAAACTCGTTAACGTCAAAGGATTACAGGAAGATTGCATATTAACTTCAATCTGCCTTAATAGATATTTACAAGGATTTCAGGAATGTCCAAAATACTGTAGAAAAAGGCATTGGTGAAGACATTAACTGCATCTAGAAATGATATGAATATTAAAAGGTTTGAACAATGGGCTCCTAGACAGAAATGGCACTGTCGATAATGATTATTTATTAGACAAAAAAGAAAATGCATGTGCAGAAAAGGTTATGTTGTAATTGTCCAAAGTTACGCCGATGAGAGGCTGAATATATGCAGACACACATGCATTATTTTGACAGTAATGCACTAAAATGGCCTATCAACAGCAACAACTGTTCATCTTCCTGAGACAACCTATGTTGTTCATTGCTGTACATTAAGACCTTAAAACACTGCCAGACTCCCATTAATACGTCTCATTGCATAAAATTTCCATTTGATTTGTATTCTGAATTTTAGATGACCAGCAGAGCACTGGAAAACCCTCATTATTTCATATTCAATCAATCACTCATCGGCGAGCGCTTGTATTATGCCAGTTTGGGCCGAGCGCGGTTTCATCTTGATTATGGAGATAGGCATTAAAATCAGAGGAACAATGCAGCCTCCTAGCGCTCACTGCTTCTTGAAGATGTCACAATTTCATTACTATTGACAAGCTGCATTATAATGTACTTATGTGTCCTCCGCGTCTCTATCAGGGTTCAGCCGACTGCATGAGGAACAATACGTGCCCTTCAGAAAAGCACTCTATATTTAACATTGGCAGAATCCTATCCAAAGCAAGACATCATAAGCATGTGGTTAGAAATGATTACTGTATTTGTTGTGCTGCATGATCCTTTTCTTTCTAAAAGAGCAATCTTTTGTCACCACAGTTAGTCCATTGTTTGCTTATATTGTCATTATAACCATATGATAATTAATGGGTTAACACTTTATAGTAACTGCACCTTAAATAGTTATAATAGTCGTAAAGAATGAAGAGAGACTTAATTCATAATGAACAAATTGTTTAGTAAGAATTATCCAGGCTTAGTAATTACTCAATTTTGGATACTAATAGGGTGATAGTTGTAGTTAGTAATGTGTAATTAAGGATGCAAATAGTGTCTTGTGTGTTACTACAAAGTTACTAATTAAAGTTGAAGAAAAAACAAAACCCACTCACCAAGTTCAACTTTCTTGATCAACATGTATTGCCATAATATGATTAAAACATTACTGGGGAAAGGCTCTTTGTACTTTGACAGTTTTATCAGCTCAAAGAAATAAAATGGTGTCAAAATTGTCATATTAATATTTGTAAAATGGCCTGACAGGGGCTAAAGAGCGTAACACTGGGACACAGAGGGACCTGTGAAAATAGAAATGGTAAAAATGAATGTTTTTGTGAGAAAACAATTTCCACAGTTGCTTGTACAAGTATGTGGTAGCAGGGACAGGCCTATTATCACAGCAGCTAAAATACTACTGTCACATAACAGGAACATGGATTGGACAAGGAACAGACCAGGGACCACAAACTTTTTCAATTTCACTGTCAATTTCCCGGGTAATTACTGGTGCTTCTGATGGACTTTTTATGACACCAGCCCCCTCCTGTGAGACGCTGGATGGGCTCATAACTGCTCTGGTGTGTGGGGCAACCGGACCCACATTTTGACACCAATTCCCTCCTTCCCATAAGTGAAGCTTGTCACCGGGCCTGACCCCCGCAGTGCCCCTCCTCAGAGCGGCAGGACACAGGCCAGCTGTATGTTACCCGCACCACTAGCCCCAAGATGGGTCAACTGGACCATAACCTCTTTGTGTGTCCCAGAGATTTTGAGCAAGTTTGAGTGAAAAAGAGAGAAGTTTGGTTGAGTATGTAATTTATATATTTAGCTAGGTTCTGTCTTTAGTGGTGATAGGACAATCAGTAATGGCGACAGAGCAGGATGACATGTTTGCTAAAATTTGAATTAGAGTACTTATCTTGCATATGCGCAGCAGCTCTACCACTGAGCCAGGCAACCATATACAATGGAATGTTCCTAGGTTTTTGAAGAAAAAGTTGAAGCAACAAATAACAAAAACTAGAATCATTTGCCAACACATTTCCAGAGACAGTGATCCCAACTCACAATATAATAGATTGTAGTCTAGTTAAGGGGTAAATGCTTCATTGAGTTAAAGAACTTACATAATGCACTGTAGTATCAACAAATACAGTGAACGAGGAGTCATGATAGCAAGTTTGTTCAAGGGTCATGTAAAAAACTAACCATAATCTTAACCAATCAACCAAAACAAAAAAAATGCAGCATCTTTTTATGATCAAAGTACTGTTAATTCTCATTCTTACTCATTTCACTAAAGCTTTTCCACAGCAATGTACATTACAAGTGACCTCAAATCTGCAGAGCAACGTCTATTTAAAATGTGCAGCGATATTATATCAAGTCCAAACAGCAGATAAAAGGCCAACGTTAACATCTTCCTCCTTAATCTTTCCACATCAGCACACTTGACAAATCATCCAAAGCTAAAGGGGGCAGTGTTGGGGCTTACTGCTCGACATTTGCTCTGACGGGATCAAAAACTCTGAGCACATCTCCCTCTAGACATCGACGGACCACCAAACAGATGAGTCCACGGGCCAGGGGTCACAAATCATTAAAAGCCATCTATCAGGCCACTAATTCCTCCCTAAATCGAATATTTCCCATGTAAATATGTCAAAACAGGAATGAAATTAGCGCCGGCAGTTTATTGACTGTGATAAAATCTGAAAAGCACCACTGCACATAATTACACACTTGTCAGCGCCATAAAAATTAGCTTTATTATGAATGGGATGGTTTTGTACAACTTCATTTGGGGGCGGATGTCTTCCAGATGGGCTTGCTCTATGCACTCCAGTGGTTTTTAATGCAGCTGCCACCCCTCTTTCACCCTCATCATATTCTGAGGATGACAGAAAAAAGTTAAAGGCCCCATCAGCTGATTGCACAACATTTGATCTCTGTAATAATGATGATAAGACTGGCCTCCGCTGTGAACCTAATCGGACAGGAATCAGAAAGTTGCAGATGTTAAAGATGGCGGGACAGAGAGGCCAGTTCCTCTGTTCCCTTTGTACTTTGGTTTGATTTTCATTATCAGGAGGGCATCTTTCAACATGTTCCAACTCTCCAATTTGTTAACTTTCACATATCTTCTGCTTATATGTTGTAAAAAGTAAATCGGTGCTACAAAGCTAGAATTTAGATGCAAAGATATATTGCTGTTTTCTCTAAATACAAGGACATTACAGGGACAAGACACCTAAAGAAAATGCTCAAATTATCATGATATACTAACTGCACCATCTCTGAGCCATCTTATTATCACTTCCATTAAAGGGACCATATTATGCCATTTTCTGATCTATGTTATGTTGTTTTTTCCTCACAAACCTACCTGGAGTTGTGTTTTATTTCATACACATGTTTAACACACAATCCCTGCATATTTAGTCAGAGTTCTTCTCTCAAACAGAAAACTGTTCCACCTTGTGATGTCATGTGACAATACAAGAAGCGCTCCACTGTGTTTTTAAACTCCATACACCATCATTAGAATCATTTGGATGATTTCAGCCCTGGAATTCCCAGTCTCTACTGAACCAAAGGCAAAAGGAGCTGTTAACTTGAAAACTACCACGACATGATATCATAAGGTGGAACAGAGCATTTTGATCTTTGGAGATGTAGACAGACTAATAAACCAGGATTCAAACGTGCATGAATAAAACAAAACACAACTCCTGGTATGTTTTGGTGAGGTTACAGTATTATAACATGGCATAAAGCTCACAAGAATCAATTTTGTGTAATATAGGACTTTTAAATGATAAAACCACTGTAGATATTAGTATAACTAAATTAAGTGTATGGACAATTTCAGCCAAAAGCTATAGTTTCTAAAATGTTACTTCAGCCTTGATTTTTTAGTAGTTTTAAGTTATGGGAATCCTAACATAGGCACTGAATGAGTAGACCTGTCACCATAACAAATTTTGAAGCACGGTATATCGCAGTATTTCTCTGTAATATTGAAAGTACTTTATTTTAAAATACGTTTACTGGGATTATCTTGCTTTGTGTCAGTGGCATAGACAGTTTAAGTTATTTATTCTACCCTCTACAGCTCAAATCTCACCTTATTACATAACAATAACCAAAATCTCCCCACTATTGATGAGAAATTGTACACGCGATAAATATTGAGCCCCGAAATATATTGTTCCAGCTTTCACATACTGAACAATAAGTCAATAAAGTAGTTATCATGACAGGCCTAAGGGGGAGCCGATCAAATGGACCTTCTGAAGAGCTCGCTGTGTATAGAGAGAACAGAGATGACCTGAGTGAAAGACAACAGACTCACCTATAAGCGGCCTAAGTAAGTGAGCATTATTTTGTGTTGAAAATGCCATTATGTTTCTAAAAAAGCCTTTTCCCTAGCTTTTTTTCTTTAGTATTGAACGAGCTTGAAACGTGTGCATTGTGACACAAATTTGTAATAGAATTCGTTGATAAAAGTAATTTCGAAACCACATCTCTCTACTTATAACATTAGACGCTTAGCTGCTTTGCACATCCCACTTGTCAGCCCACCACTCATCACTGCCTCCTCTTGCACATCACTTGGTTGCACTAACAGTTTTATCCCCATATTTTATTTAAATTTGTCATTATTATTTGCGGCCATTGTTCCTACCTTCTCTTACCCCATTATCATATCAATTATCATCTCAGTCACACATCCTGATTTCCACTCATATCACATTTACATCAAGTCCATAATGCATCTCCTGTTACTGAATTATTTAGCTAACAACTTGAACTAGAAGGGCCTGATTCATATTTAAAACAGACACCTATTCTTAATGGCAGCATCTGCTTAATCCTGAAGGAGCCTTGACTTGATGCAAATTTGTCTCTCTGCTGACATGCACACTGCTTCCTGTCTCCTCTCCTTATTCTGCACCAACAACTTTTACTCAGAAAAAAGGAAAAAATACAACAGAAGTACATGAGGGGGCTTGAGCCTTACGTTCTGTACATTGCTGCGAAATAGTGAACATAGTAACTGAATGTAGGGCAAATTAATTATGTCAAAACATATGGCGAGTCGCTTTAACATAATTGCACGGTCCTCCAAGGAAATTCAGCCACCCAATGATTTACAGTACACCACACACATGGACCCAAATAAAACACGGACTAGAGGCTGCGCATGAACATATCACTACACAGAGAGATAGGACTGCACAGTCACTTAATGCTAAAACAAAATGATTACATCGCACATGCAAAAGAGTTTTAAATGAGGCCAATATAAACAAAGGGCTTGTAGTAAGATCTTCTCTCATCTTTTGTTTACTGCATTCGTTCAACACTTTGTCTCGAGTACACCCTTGAGTAAGGATGATTCTTCTTCTACAAGATATAAACCTGTTTACCAACCTATTGTCAATGATAATTACATGTTCTTGTTTTACAGATCTCTATATCCAAAAATCATCATATAGAACCATTTATACATACAATAAATGCCATTCAATTTTACCTTTTTAAATCAGAAATCATCCCTGGTCAGTGCCACTTATGTTTGTACCCCTGATTGGGAAACACAGGCAGGACTAGGCCTGTCATGTTAAGAATTTTTGAAGTTCGATATATTGCTGAAGTAAATATAGACGATAATCGACAATACTGAAACTAATTTATGCCACTGACATAATAACCCAAGAGCAGATTTAAATGTATTATTAAAAATCATGAGCTACAATAAATAAACAGCAGAATGAAACACTTTAGTTCATAGAGGTTAGTAATTCAACATATAGCCAAAAAATAACCAAAACCTTCTCACTAGTACAAAGAAATAGTACACATGGTAAATATCGTCTCCCCCAAAAATGACTGTTCCAGCTTTCATATATTGAACGATAAGTTGATATAGTAATTATTGTGACAGGCCAAGGCAGGGCTCCACTCAAACAGTGATAAAAGCGCTTGGAACAACTTTGTAAGACAAAAACAATTCAACTTGAAATATTTGAAAGTGGAGACAGCAGAAGCACAGTTTTACAGTAAGCACCATGATGCCAGCCAGAACAAAGAAGAAAAAACAAACTGACATTCACAAAGAGCACAAAATAAAGCAATTATCAGTAACATGTTTAATTTGCCATTTTACTTAATTAAACAAACAAAGGTGAGTAAATATGTTATTTAGCTGTGACTGAATGTCTTTCTGACAGCGCAGTGCGTCTCTAGTCGATTTGTTGTCATATACCGAGACAGGCATTATCAGGGAACAAATTTCTTTAGTTTATGATGTTTGCTAGAGCATCATTATTTATATCCCGCATCAATCTTCACCTTGATCACTGACTGAGAAGCCTGTCTGCTGCAATTTGCATTACCAATGGGACAGTTAAAATACAAGACTTTTCTGCATACGTCTTATTGTTACTTATTCCCACATGTAAAACTATCACTAACAAACTGTCCTTTAAAAGCAGTGACACCTCCATGTTGTCTATGGGTAATTTATGCTACGGATTCAAATGATAAAAATAGCATGGATGAGTACATGTGAATGCTCTGACATTGAGTTTGTTGCTAGGCACAAACCAATGAGCTTTTTCCGCCATTCATTACGAGCTTGCCGATATTAATTCTGTCATGTAACACTTTTGATTTGACTTATATTTTCACAGTTTGTTTGTCCTCTCTGGCAGTGAATGAAAGCAAACATCTATCCCGTGTGTGTAAGTCACCCTGTATTTTCCGATGACCATTTTCCCCAGATCCTCAGTCTCCCACTTGTCTAATTACCATACAAGTCTTTTTTCAAACTCCCCCTCCATCTTTCCCGAAGGAGACCACATGCAACTATAATTGCCTCCCTCATTAGTTATGTTTTCACAAGACGGCATAGGGGGCGATTAATTTTATCACTTAATTTTGTCACTGATATTTTCCACCACCGCAGTATTGATGTATCCACCGGTGCCAGGCTCATTTTTCAGCAAAATTAATTGACAAAGCCGTAAAAATTTATCAACATATCACCAGATTAGGCGACAAATTGATGCAATGAGGGAATCAATTGTGTCTGTGTCGCGGAGGGCGCAAAAGCCGCAACCCCCGAAACCGCGGCGGACCGGCACGACCACTGCCAGACTGACTTTCGGTGGCAGGTGCCGTGATTTATGTTTTTATTTAGACAGGGGGCATAAATCAGAATGAGTTACAAGTGTGCTACTGCCTCCCCTTGAGAGGCACACACCAGCGAAGGCACAATTCACATGCAATACGCCCAACCAGCTTCGACCCACAACATACGCGCACAAAACACACACACACACAAATAAAGGAAACAACTGAGATATCATCAGGCATCCTCGGAAATCAATACCAGAAGAACACGGCGAGGAATACTGAACGCCGGAGCAAAAAGTGAAGGGAATGGTAATGGAGTGGCATTAGAAAAAGAGATCAGGAAACAGTCGGTATCAGACCTTCTCTTGTACAACTGATAATGATGATTAATGTGATTACTGCTTTTGCTTAATAGGCAGAACTAATATATTTTTTGATAATCTAGCCACAAGCTTTAATTCCTATGCCCAGATAATGGAAGAGGATGGGGTAAGAAAGGATACCCGGTACACAAATGTTGGTCACTTGGAAGCGTTCATTTTCAAGTGAAGCCAAAGAGATTATCAAAAGGTGGAAAGTGATCTTTAATCTGGACAAACATCAGTGTATTACTATTTTTAAACAAAACGGACTACACTTCCTTGATGAGCCCTCAGTGTCAAACTGAGGTTGGTTTGGAGAGAAAGACAGACATATGTGGGGATCAAGTTGAAAAGTCTCCAGACAGTGAAACTTAAGCACAGGCGCTCTTCAATCTGTAAAATGTTGCAATATGATCTACAAATGGCCCATTTGCTCTAAAAGCAGAAATAATCTGACATACTATTTAAATGTCTCTTTTGCAAACTGATCATTTTATTTCTCTACTTACTGATATGCGCCCAAACTCCCTTTTTGAGTGCAAATTTCTGTTAGCCAGGCTTAGAACAGGCCCCAGAACAATATCACTTACATATAAATTAACTCAAACTTTGTATAATATGGATTGTGACAAATATTAAAATGTAAAACTGCGCAATGCTGAATACAATTTAAAAACTACTTTTAAAATTTCTTCAGTTTAAACATTGTGTCAGGTTACGAGACAGAGCAGCACTATAAAGAGCAGAACCTTATTAAACCACAGTTCTTCCATTTAATTTTCAGGGGTCAGCTGTGATCAAACCAGTTTAGTTTATCGTGTCTGGTGGAGAAACGAAGCAAGCTGAATAGTTTTAATATGATTGTATCTACAGTGTGACCCTGTCCACCAGAGCCTGCTAAACATTTGGAGGTCTTGACCCTTTGGTTGAGAAACACCACGGTGCTATAACGCATGACCCCACGTGTCTGCATTTCATCTGCTCAGCACAGACCAGCCGGGTGCGTTGACAGTCAGTCTATCAAACGCATTCAGTTGACCCCTAATGTGCCGTACTTCACCACACACGGAGAACAAATTGAGGACAAAATGGCCACCGCGCATCACCTAGCGCTCTCAGGAGGGCACACATTTCATCCAAAAGCCAAAGGAGAGACGGAAAAAAACAAAACGCTCCGAAGTGGGAGAATTGCTCGGGCGCCTGGACTGTCATGTCTGTATAAACAGGCATTGATTTTTCTGTCCAGCGCTGGCACCTCAGCCATTTATTCTCAGGTTTGTGGTTGCGGCCCGGCGGGGATGGTGAAATTCTGTTACTGTCCGGCCTGCGTCCCTAGAGGATCTGTGTGTGAGAGAATAGATTTCACCTGTAAACCAGAAGAGCCACTGCAGCCACTTAACAAGGGCAGGCCATGTCACCAGAGGGCAGGAGGGGGGCAGGGGGGAGGCACATCAGACACCCGCTGCGGAAACATGAGGGGGAGTGAGTGACAGAGGAGACATATAAAGCAAAGGAAAGAAATGGAAGACAAAACGACAAAATGAGCAGTTTCCCAGGGTTGGTGAAACTGAATTTCCTTGACCTGGTGACAATATCTCCTTGATTACTAAAATAAAAAGGTTTAGAACATAAAAATTCAAATAAATAAAATAGACATGAGCACATTAAGACTGAAGAGTCTCTTTATTCAGAGCAGTTTGTAGAGAGTGAAAACTGAGTCGCATAAAATAGTGAATATATGAGCGAGACGTAATCCTGTGATGTCAGCTGTAAGGTCACTTTGTCCATGATTCTATTTTTAGCTTTTTATGGTAGAAGAAAAATGACACAATTTGACTTTAGACCAATAATCAACCTTCATGAGTCCCACCAAGTCCACAGAAATGCTACAGTAGTGTGTCTGAAAGGGCATCTGGTCTCTATCAAAATCAATATGTAAATTGATAACTGGTTTTGTTTAAATGTTTAAAAAAATCTTCTTAAGAATGTGTATGTAACGTGTGTAGTGTAATGATCTGATATTTTGTGTTTACCTCAGAATTGACACCGTTTGTTGTTCTTGTAACTGTTTATGTGTTGTTAATGTACCCGTTTTTGTATGGACACTTGGTTGCTATGCCGACAGGTTGATGTGAACGTTCTATTGGTCAGTTACTGGTCTGTTTTGGAGACTGGCTCTAGTGAGTTGAAACTGCTGTTGTTTTGCTCTTGTTTTGGTGTGGGTAGCCCTTGTGGAAATAAACAACCAGAAAAAAATTTGGCATGTTTCCTCACACCAGAACGCTACGCTACATATTTAAAGTTACAAAGACAAGCTCCTAGTTGTGTCATTATTATTATATCTTAATAATTGTGCCCATAGCATACCCCCCCAAAAGCCCCTGTCATGTGCTGTAGAGGAGAGTGCAGATCACACTGTTGGCCTTTGAATTATTTCAGTCTGTTCACAAAAGAAGTGTACTTTTACTCAGGCCTAAGTTTGTTAAGGTGTTATTGACAGCGGCGCATTGATTTTGTTGTAAGTCTCTCTTTTTCACCGCTGTCCAATTGATTCGGCTGTTGTGATGCCAGACAGCATCCTATACAACTCAGTCCTGGTTTCACTGCTCAGGTTTTAAGTTGGAGTAAACATTTATTATATGAAAAGTCTCAACAAAAAGAAACAGCCAGATTGATAGACGTCCATGTTAACGTTTACGTGCAAGTTGAATACTATAAACACAGCAGATACTTAGCCATGCATCATTTACTTGGTTTAGAACAGTAGTGGAAGAAGTACTCAATTTTGTTACTTAAGTAAAAGTACATACTAGAGCAAAGAAATACTCAAGTAAAAGTAAAAGTATCACATCAAAAAATCTACTTAAATGTATTAAAGTACCCGTTTAAAAATGGACTTAAAGAGTAAAAAGTACAAGTATTTTGTGTAGATTTTGAGGTCTTACAAAGCTTCAAATGTAGTGATTTTGCTGAATTTTGTTCAACAGAAACAACTGAATTGATAGTTTTTTCATAGGTATTTTTATTTGTATATTTTTGTTTGCTCAGACTACAAACATGTTAAAAATAAAACCCTCAGCCTTTTCAGCAGCTCTTAAACAATAATCAAAAATACTTTCTTTGCAGTCCTGTTCAAAAATCTAGTGAGTAGAAAGTACAGATACCTTCTCTCAAATGTAGTGAAGTTAGAGTAAAAAGTATCCACTTTAAAATCTACTTAAGTAAAGTACAGATACCTAAAATGTATACTTAAGTACAGTACTTTACCACTTTTACTTCATTATGTTCCACCACTGGTTTAGAATGTTTCAAGTGGGAGATAAACTGAAATATGGGTAATACTGCAATTGTTGTTTTGGGGATATCTGCAAATGTTGAACATAAAAAACACTGTACAAAAATTAATAAAAAAACAACAGTAAGCGAAAGGTTATTTCAACACTTTTGTGGTTAAGTTTCCCTGTTCATTCACGTGCAATTCTTGAACTCAACCAAGACATTTGCAGGCATGTTTTAGCACATTTGTGATGGTTTGCCATAATATAGCCTTTAATAACATCATTGGGATTGAAAAAAAAGTGAAACAAAAATAACAAAAACGGCTCATTTTTGTCAGTATTGCCCAACCCCAGTTGGAATATACAGTATTTCAGTCATATTTTGCTCAAATGGCAATATGGTGCCATCCAAGTATTTGTAATTGAATTTTAACCTATTAAAGCTGTGTTTTGTTACCATTTTGAACAAAACATGACTGTATGAAAAAGAATGACTATTTTTATTACATTATAATTACACATCACATTGCATCTGCTCAAAATTGTGAAATGTGCCAATATTAGTGAAGGGCTTTGTAAATAACTGTTTCTGTCCTGTACCTCACACTGTCTATGCTTTTGGTCATCTCTGGACTTCATCACAACAAGGTCCCGCTTGGTTTAATCTGGACTATGACGGCACTTGCAGTATCATTTGAGCTAAAACTGAAATATAGCCTCACGCAACACCAAATCTTCCCAGCTGCTTTCACTTACCAAGACAAATGTAGGACCCGGGTTGGCACGCTTCGCAACAAGGGGAACCTGTAATTGAGGAACATTAAAGAAACAGTGAGTTTAGTCTCTCGCACGCGGCTCTGTGAAGTCTCAACGCCAAAGTGACAGTAATGATAGTGTGAAGGTTAACTGGTGGATGAAACCCCAGCCATCGCCCTGAATAGAGAAAGGTTTGAAAAGTACTTATTAATCAAAGTTGGTAACACTGGAGACGCCCATTTAAAATCACTCTGCAACGCACCTATGGCAACCTGCTCAAAGACCTTGACAAGCTGGTTATTTTTACCTAGCAATTGTCTTTAATGAAAATGCTGTTGACAACAAGCGGATGGAAGAAGGGATTTGGATACTAGTGTCAGTGTTGTGCTTGTTTATCGCACTGTGCCCTCAAGTTAACTATCTGATTGTTGGTACAAAACATGGGAACGTGAGTGGTTTTAATCTGGTTTCAGAAAATAATGAAGCAAAATACTATAACAATGCCCCATTAATAACAAAACTCAACATGTTTTGAAATCATTCCTATGCAGACCCATAATCTGAGTATAAAGGATACACAAAACCCGATGTACATTATAAGTATTCAATTAATTTGATCTGCACAGCAAAACACAGCACAGATCATCAACTACTCCAGAATAAATAAATAGTAAGATATAGTAATGGTATATTAAAATGCCCCTTCAGCCTTTAGTTTCCTATCCCAACTTTTTAACTTTTTTGAGACCCACTCCTGCCATCAAGTTCGATTACATATCAAAGTAAAGTATGCTGTTTATGAAAATTTAGAAACCACTTTTGTTTACCTTTGCAGTGCCACAACTTTTTGGAGAATACCGCTAACAGATGAGACAGCTCACTTTGATCCCAATCCACCAGCATTTGTATGATTTTATACCCGACAGGCTTCTGTAACTGCGCACGCTTTAGGAACAACAAGGCAAACACAGGATTAGGAAAAACACTGCAGTTGTTTGAGGAATTGTGTGCAGAAAACACCATTTATAAGTAAGGATTGGTTGTTATTGTTGTAGTCGCCGGAGCTAATGTTTTTGTTTGAGCCGCAAGGAGTGCACATCAAGCAAATTAACACTTGCAGCTTTGGCCTTAATTGCACATATGAGAAAAGCGGCGGCTTAGGGACTGTTGTATGTAAATAGGCTTTCACTTGGTCGCTGCATGCTGCTTTGTACTGTAAAAAAAATGTTTGCTCATTAAATAATTCTGTGCAAAAACGCAGAGGAACAAATACAATAGTGGTGCTGTTAATGAGGAAACGTGTGTCCAGCAAACAAGTGGGCCATTTGGACAAACTGGCCACCATTAGAGTACTAGAAAATCTATGAAATAAAATATTACACACAGAAGCAACTATGTAAAATGATGTTTTCCACCAAAATATCTCACCCTGGTCCAATGTGGTTGAATTCTTATTTGAAGAGTGATAATTATTATACAGTATTTTGATTAAACATGCAGTAATCAGATACTGTAACAACATTTTGACTTGTTCCTTTCCACATGTCTTTTCCTTAGAGAACAAGAAAACATATTGCAGTCATTCATACATCATTTGCTCAAATGTTTTTTATCCATATACTTTAAAACAGTGGTTGTTCGAGGGGCAATTATGTCACCATGTATAACAACATTACATTTTTATATTGAGGGGCTGTTGGTTTATCTTTTAACTTCTAACTTCAAGTGAACCGTTCTATAAGTGAGTGTGCTGGTGTGTTATATTTGCTTTTGTACGATTGTTGCTGCTCTTTTCCCTGTCCTGTAGACTGTTTTACATCACCCTGCCGAGAGACTGAAGACTGAAGCCACGTTGGCTATAATCCTTTACATAGTCACATTTTTAAATCTTCATTAATATGTGCTGTCCCTTTACAAATAAATAAAATAAGATAAGAATATTGCATCTCTGGAATTATGTCTGATTGCGTTTATTTGCCAGTGTCCAATTATCCAATGATGGCAGTTTGATCCCTCGTCTATGTCCGGGCCCATGCTAAACCCAGGGACATAATATAATTGTAGTGTGTCTCAGGGAGCTGGAGGTAATGAGCGAGCACGAGCATCAGCAGCCGCTCAGCGCATGAAAGCAGCACCACAATAAAGACCAACACAGGGCCAGGGCTGTAAATATCCCAGGGCCACACACTGCACATGCTAATTGCCTTCCCAAACCAGAGTGCAGTAAATAATGAAATTTTAATTCTGCTCCTGCCATTGCTTTTCTTCATTTATGTTCAAGGGAGGGACTCGATAGATATGGGTCTGGAGAAAAGGTAAGGGCCACCACTCACCAGGCAAGGCATATATAAGGTGCATAACCAGTAAAATATTTGGACGCAGGATGTAAAGAACTAAAAGAAAAAACAATGCTATACAACCAAATGAGATTGGTTTTTTTTTAAATGGATTTTTCTTACACAGAACATGGATCATTTTTAATGCTGCCTTAGCTCAAATCAACTTGAGAATACAATGTTTTTATTTATTGTAGTTTTGTAATTCTACTTTCTAATATATGTATTTTGTAAAGTAGTATTTTTAATAGCACTGAGGTATAGGCTAAGTTTTACACTCTAATACTGACATCAGCAGATGGGACATGTTTTACAGCCGTTTAAAAGCCAGTATTGGGACATCAAAGTGCTAGTGTGGCTGTTTTATGAGCTAACAAGACGACTGAGCATGAACTCAACTCCAACAACTTCTATGTTTTTACAATAAAATGGACACAATGGTGAGATGGCGTGATTTATTATATATCAAAAAGCAACTTGTTCCTGTGAGAATAAGCTCCATGGGTCAAAGAGTTCCTTTGAAATCCTTTGAAATATCCTCCATTTGTAAAGATATAGGACACAGAGGACACCACCACGGAGAAAATAACTTTTGAAAATCAATTTGTGCATTTATACCCCCAATTATAAACAGCAGACGTCCACCAAGGCAGAAGCCCAACCTAGACGGCAGAAGCAAACGCCTGGACTTGAGACCAGTTAAAATACGGAGATCATTACCATTATGTCAACATTAAATAATCACTGTAATAACTGTCACTATTGCTACTCTTTTTGGGTGCAACAGACGCATGTCACCAGCAAATACAAGGATCAAATGTCAGCATATTAGAGGAGGTTTACCATCTTCGCGTGAGATCAAACTACTAAAACCGACTTTGTACCCTGTGTATTTTTACTACTTCAGTTCTTTTACAGTACGATACCTCTATACTGTGCTTGGTCCTATTTCATAAAGCTAAAGACAGACTGCTGCATGTTTATGATAGCTGACATGGTTTATAGCATCATCTGTACAATGTAGCCAGTAGCAGACTCCCCTCTTGTTGGCACCTTTTAGCGTTGGCAAAACTCAAAACAATGCGTCATTCATCTTGATCGGCTGGCAAACACAATCAAATAAATCAACACTTTGCCCAAATATAAAAATATTTGTGTTGTGGGCACATAATGAATGGGCACAGCTGGACTAATTAAAAGCCATCTGAGTTTCATTAATCTTGGTTGTGGAGTTGCATCGTTTCTCAAAGTGGACAGCCACGCCTTTCCCAGCACTGGCCCGTCGTCCTTGGACTCATTTTTCAGGTGATTTGGAAGAAGAACACTGCCTTTTGCTTTATTAGCGCAGTGAGGAGACGTGAAAGCACAATTAATATTGCATTTCAACACAAAGAAAATTATCATTGCTCACCACTGCAGATTACCACACGGGAACACTCTTTAACAAAGACAGTGGACTTGGAGAGGAGCTCTGATGCGTTTGGGGAAAAGAAAAAAAAATGTTTGTAAAGTTTGTACGATGGTATAACTTGGGCTCTGACTTGTGCAGTGAATCTGTTGTTTTCTGAGCATTGTATTTAAGATTGGCAGCAATTCACACGGTCACTGAAGTGAGTGTTATAATGAGTAATGTGTATTAAAATGTGTAAGTCATATTCTCTTACCAAAAAAAGAGGAAATGTAGTATGATTTGCTTTAAAACATTCATTTCTATGGATCCATTTCTTTTTTTGGCATTTTTATTTACTGCATTTTGCCAGTGTAACGAAGTACAACTAGTAAAGTATTGTACTTAAGAAGAATTTTTAGGTATCTGTACTTTACTTAAGTACATTTTACAGTGTATACTTTGTACTTTTACTTCACTACATGTGAGAGGAGGTATATGTACTTTCTACTCCACTACGTTTTTGAACAGGACTTAAAAGTAAAAAGTACTTTTCATGTGATTTGAGGGTTATTTTTACCATGTTCATAGTAACATCCTGACTAAAGTTTTTGAATTCAAGCTTCAGCTATGAGCAAACAAAAATAAAACACACAAAATTCATAAGAAAAATTAAAAAATGAATCCGTATTGCTACTATCGACCAAAATATGCATCATTTTTTAATCAATATCACTACATTTAACACTTTCAAAACCTGTGTCAAATACTTTTTCCTTTTTACTATTAAATTACATTTTTAAACAAGTACTTTAATACTTTTACTAGTAGATTTTTTTCATGTGATATTTTTACTTGAGTAACTTTTTGCCTCCGTCTCTGTTCTTTTACTTAAGTAACAAAACTGAGTACTTCATCCACCACTGCATTTTGCACAACTAAGGCCACAACACCACTGTGGGGTAGGCTGCTTATGAACAACAAACAAAGCTTTACCTTCTGTGAGATAGGAAAGTTTTTGGAGTTATCATTTACCCCTTAAAATAAAAGTATCCAATTTTACCTTCGCCTTGTTATTCTTGTTTCATTTGGGTACAACTTTCCAGATTGCAATTTGTCCCCAAGGTTTAAAACACAACAACTAAAACCGGAAAAGTAATGATCATGTTTTAACCAAATCTTAAAGTTGCAGTGCATAATCTCTCCAACCTAATGTGGCTTTTATGAAGACGGCTGTGTTTGCCTACAACAAAATCAGACTACCATTAGGTATGTGTAATGTTGTTTAAAGCCAATTGTTGCATGCTTAATTATTCATTTCTTTATAAGCACGGTGGGGCATTTTAAATCATTGAGTGCAATCACAGGGGCAAAGACCATTAAGCCCTAATTTGGCCAATATTTGCCTAATAAAAGTTTAATGTCTGGCAATAATTTTGAAACAACATTTTTTTTAATTAAGTTTAATTTGAGGGGTGATATTGGGGTAATTTCTCATAAGAAGAGAAGGCCATATACAACAACGACACCCGAGGGTAATGTTACTGCTGTACACATTAAAAGGTAGGGAAATACAAGAAAGTGCAAGGGACTATTTTAGAACTGTACTGTGGTAATCTTTTAAGCATAGTGGATAAAACTTTACTTTGAAAGGGAACTAGAAATACTTTTAAAAACATGCTTGAGCGTAGTTGAACTCCAAATCACGATAAAAAACCAGGTACAACTTTCTCTAAGATCTTATGTTTTGTCGTTTAATCGGCTTCTTCCCACTCCTTTTTGAGCTTAAATAAGAAAAATATGTGAAATGTGCATTATGTGTACTGGAAACATGTATACTGACTGCTCGAAATGAATAAATAAATGAAAAAAAAAATTATGATGGTGTCTTAGTTTACCAAAACCTGTACGAGTCGAGTAATCATCATATTTAGACTTATATGGGGCAACAGTTTTGTAAAAGATGAGGAATGAAAATTTTCTTTGAATGGAAAACAATATTACTTTTAAACAAATCATAAAAGTAAGCTGACATAATGAAACCTCAAATTACCTTTCCTCTCCATACAGTATTTGCTTTCCCTCTCCACCACCCAGAGGCCGACGTTTGAGCGACTTTATTAGCTGAAAAGGATTATTATTGTAATGTGAAAATGGAACTAATAGTGTGCCAGATGCTTTTTGCACAATTATCCCGAGAAAACAAGTCTCAAGTCAAGTCATGTGTTATTATTTGGTCATTTTTCACGGACCACTCAAAATTGCCCAATTATGTTCTATTAGGGCAAGGCCAACCCTGTCAATCACACAGCAGCGTTTGGCCCCCAACCTTCAAAGACGCTCCACTTGGGGCTTAATAGCTCTCAGAAGTTTTCAACATGACTCAAAGTGATAATGTTCCATCTAATAAAGTTTGTTTTAGCTTTAGATCTAGTATATGAGGTCCTAACATGGGGGAGCGTGTGTGTTTTCAGAAGGTGTCCAATTACGATGCCAGGAAAATCAGGTTTTATTATAGTTACAATGCTGCAATGTTTGAATATAATTGAAGAGAATGTAACAATGGTGACTACAACTGACTACAAAAGAAACAACAGACTGACTCAACATATTATGTGGTACAATGAATGAAACATATGTGCCACTATTCGCACCATTAGCCAGAAATGTGTTGTGTTTGGCTTGCATTAATTCAACACTATTTGGCAGTGGTTTCATGTAAATTAGCTTTATGCCTGACAGGCTTACAAATGTTACTGTAAACTAAATTACACTAAATAATGATGTTGATGTGACAACAACAGAATGCAAAAAGTCCCATTGTAAGCCTTAAACAGCCTTAAGCACATATGTATTGTGTCTGATAATCATTAACAAGTTTGGAAATTTCAAGTTAGTCCTTGAAACTGACAATGGCACAGGGGCCAAAAAGTTATTTTACGTGTCAAAATTAACTTGTTAACAAAATTAATTTGTATTGTATTATTCACAAAGTCACTACTAATTTACATTACTTATTTTGGCAGTTTATGGTTCGCTCTTACACGGAAATGTAACTTTACAAAAACAAACAGACCTATCTCAAAGTTCTCTCCGTTTACATCACAAGGAAACTTCACTTCATGCAACATATTTCCAAGTCAACTTTGCTTTTCCATGAGGCCACTGAACCAAAACAATTCACAAATTATTTGGTGATTTTTCAGTGTCTTGTTTTTGGAAATGGTTTTGTCTGACATGGATTTCAGAAATGCCCAGTTGTCATGTCGTCGCCTGGGGTTCAGTTTGCCAGCCCCGCAGAGGTCAGCTCACGTACATGCATTACACAGGGAGGACAACCCTCATGTTTTTAGCTTTACATCTGTTATTTTAGCAGCTTGGCCAATCTCATTATGTTGCAAAGAGTTAAAAATGTGAACCAGACATCACCTGATGTTACTTGTATTGGCTTGTCTACCAAGTCACTTACAATATTCAACATGGAGCAAATCGGATGTTAGTGGGGACAAAGAGAATTTCATTGGTGAATTCAAGTAAAAGCAGACGAGCAGCAGATTCTCGTCAAAGTGATTAGTCAAAGAATTTAACTCACAACCTTGCCCATTTTGAGCCATGTACAACCTATGGAAATTCAACACAATGATCTCACCAGGAATTCTTTGTTGTGGCAAAAATATAGGGCACCTTAATGTGCATAGGAAAAAATGTGCCCTTTTCTTACATGGTGCCTCGAGCAAACGCCTTGACAATTTTGGCCTGACTGATAAACCACAACGTAGATAGATTTTATATTCTATACAAAGATTCTTACATTACTCCAAATCATTAAACCTAACTATAGAACAAACAGGATTGCACATTGACGTATGTATCCATGTTCTTTCTAAATCTAAAAATATCATGGGAACTGTTGGATTTGATAAATAAAAGTGTTGGTGACATGACCCTGTGGTACGATCCATCTGCAGCATCTCTCCTCAACCTCCTCCCTTTGTTTTCCTATTGGACAATCCCTCCCCTCTCTGTCCAACTCTATCTTAGTTGAGAGCCAG
>KN478479.1:0-11933 GCA_000787095.1 Periophthalmodon schlosseri
TGCTTTTTCAAGTGTTATAGTATAATTTGTAGTATTTTGTAGTATTGGGTATTTATTAAGTATAATATATAGTGAACATTTTTTTTAACTCTGAATAACTGAATAAACTGAATAAATGCAAGTAAGTAAAGGAAAGAATATTTTTTTTAACTCTCCATGTATGGCCTGGAGTCAAAATATTTTGAATAAATGCAAGTAAGTAAAGGAAAGTGGATGGAGATAGTGGGTAGGTGAAAAGAGGAATTTTCTGAGCAACCAAGACTTAAATGCAGGACAATATAGGATTACTCAAACATGCATGAATCATTTAAAATACAACTTTATTTAGATGTTTATGAGGGAACACCATAATGACACGGTTAAAAGCTCAATTGATATTTACATGTTTTTTCTCCTTTACAACCAGATACTGTGACCATTTAATTTAATTAGTTTATCTCTTTGATGCGTGTTTATTATGTGTTCTGTCGCTGTAACCACAAGTTTTGTTAAGCTTAAACAAAATAATATCAAAGTTTCACAATTTCACAGAGTTTATTCTTAGATCAAAGTTATCTTAAGTCAGCCTTAACTCAGCTCTGCTCTGTTTTCTAACCTTATTAACAGTTTAAATACATAATCTTAATAGACTTTGACCAAGTATTTATCAGTAAAACAGTTTATATTTCAAGAGTAAATTTGATCGAATTAATCTGAAAATGAGATTTGTTCTAAGTACAGTTATCGTAGAAACTTATATGAGTATTAAGTATAGGGGCATGCGCAGTTTGAAAAAAAAGTGCCAAATGTAACTAGACTGAGCGATGGGGGTGTTTTACTAAGAGGTACAAAATGAACCAGCTACCTAGGTCAGTTATGCCCATTAGGTTCCCCTCCTTTGATATTAATGATTTAACAGCTATAGCAATATGAATAAAATAGTAAGTATATGAATAGTAGTGTTTTGCAATCTGTACATGTCTCAAAACTCAAAATGTTCAGAAGAATCGTGTACACATTCACACACTGGAGGACACAGTGGCAGCATAGATTGACACTGGCATGGATCAAAGTGCCTACATTGTGGTTAGAGGGAGTATGTCCGTACAGCCTAAGCTCCCGTGTGTGGTACTTACACTTGTGCGGTGTGACGAGCAGGTCCACGTTCTTCTGTGACAGGTTGGGCCACACTTTGCTGATCTCTCGGCGCAGCTCTGCGTCACACAGGTGCTGAGCCAGGACTCCTGAGCACACAATGCATTATACACAATGCATTATACATTACATATCCTATGGAAACTGTATGGAGATAGAGGACACATACAAGTGTTTCTCATTCTCAGTATATGGACAGGCCTCATGTGAAAGCTCAGAACCTCCAGAATTCACTCACAGCTGCAGAGGCTGCACTAGCACTGATTGGCTTCCCTAATGTTTTATAGAGAATAGTGAGCTGTGATTGGCTGATCTGATAGACACGAGCGTAATGAGGGGGTGTGATTGGCTCATGCTTTCATACTGAGCTATGATTGGCTAATGGTTTCATACGGAGCTGTGATTGGCTAATGGTTTCATACGGAGCTGTGATTGGTTGACCTGATGTTTGATAGAGAATGGTGAGCTGTGACTGGCTAATCTGATACATGTGAATATAATGAGGGGCTGTGATTGCCTGAGGGTTTCATACAGCGCTGTGACTGGCTGACCTGATAGAAATGAGTGTAATGAGGGGGTATGACTGGCTAATGGTTTCATACTGAGCTATGATTGGCTGAGGGTTTCATACAGTGCTGTGACTGGTTGACCTGATGTTTGATAGAGAATAGTGAGCTGTGATTGGCTGACCTGATGTTTGATAGAGAATAGTGAGCTGTGATTAGCTGACCTGATGCCAGTTTGATGCCCAGCGCGGTCCTGATCAGAGCCATGAGGGTGGAGGTGAAGTGCACGGTGTAGTCGTCTCCGATGGGCATGTTCATCTTCACCAGGCGCTGAGGGACAGAAGCACTCAGTCAGAGAAAGAAGAGGTTTTATTTTTGTCTCAAATCAAAATGGCTGAAACACCATGCTCCACTGGGCATAGAGGGCTGAGAATCAAAAGGAGCAAGAGACACGCCACTAACTTTACACAAGAAGCAAAAACTGTTCAAATTTAATGTTCCTAAAAGCTACATTTTCAGACAAAATTACAAAATGCTATTGTGATTTTAACTTTTAGAATTCCAACATATAATTTTAATATACCTTAAATATAATATATAAAAGAGATGTTGAGGGATAAGACTTCATGGAATACAATTATTTTAAAGGTACAGTATGTAACTTTCTGGATGTGGCACATCACCTGCATAATTCCATGGAAGTAGGAAGTTAAAACCATACTTCGGAACATTCTCCATGGAGACAGATAAGCAGGAAGAGGCCCTACTCCAAGCTTAATAAGAGTCACGTTTGTGAAGATGCAAGCATGTTCACGTTTTGTTTTTCAGTGCAATAAACAGAAGTGAAAAAACATGCTTTTATTTTAGTTTATTTTTAGCTAAAATGTACATACTGTGGCTTTAATGATTATGATTGTTAAAGAAGACCTAGTGTGTTTGTGGCTGCTCTATAGTTATAATCTATGACACCTGTGGCTCATCATGTTATAATTTGTACATTTTAAATCGCAATATTCATCTAAGACGACTTAATAAAAGAAACAAGTCCACTGCCGAGTCCTATGTATATCACCACTGAAGAAAATAAAATTGAAGAGCGAAGACAGTACAGAGATGTGGGAGTGTACCGGTGGCGGTGAAAATGGGAGCTGGTTGTCAAAATGGCGTCTTGAAAATAAACGATTAACGATTGCGTAAACATGCATGAATCACTCCAAATACAACTTTGGGTGAGTAAATGGTGAGGGGGACAACTATAACATGATTAAAAGATCTGAAAAGTCCATTATCATAAGATTTAGTAAGCAAAAACTGCTTAGTAATTACAAATATTGCAATTTTAAAACATATCTCCAGACATTAATGAGTATCTTGTATTGTGCTGTCCGAGGTAAGACTATTCTTGCAGTGATGGTGAGGTCCTGGTGGTGTTGCGTTGGAGCGGTTGCTATGAGACGAGTGAAGATGGTGTGAAAAAGCCGTGCTCTGGTGCTAAACGCTGTTGCAGGAGGATTATGTAGCAGGGACAGTGTGGAAGTCTGAGCTTATCTACTGTTAACAACATGCACTGGCACATACCGCCTCAGAATTATAATAACAGCACAGCCATATATATACGCAATGTTATGTAACTGATGGCAGCAAATCATCATTTTACCAAAGCCTGTATCAAGGGGCTTCTATTCAAGGAAGTTACATTTTGTTGAGCAGACATCTTGGTTTGGAGCTGCAGTGCTGTGTCTCCAGATATGAGGTAAACATGTTGAAATCGAGCTTTTACTGATAACAATTCTAATGCTGATTTATTCTTAATGGCCAAGTTGCTTATGCTATAATTTTGTGTTTGTCATTTGGGTTGCCAGTTTCAATGCTGAAATCCAGTTGGTCTAAACCTAAAAGGACTCTGTCTGATCTGAGTCATCACTACCTAAACCCCAGCACCTGCAGCCAATCATGAATCAGTGCTAGTGCAGCCTCTGCAGCTCAGTGAGTGAATTCTGGAGGTTCTGAGCTTTCACATGAGACACTGCCTATCCATATACTGAGAATGAGAAAAACGTGTACGTGTCCTCTATTTGCAGATTAAGCACTGGCAACCATCTAATACCACAGTAAAAGTGCAGGCAACATACACTTCCTTTAAGGTACTTTACTTATACTTCAGTACATTATACATTCTTTAATTGTTTCAAAGGTTGAAGTTTGGTTTTTTTTTGTGCATTTTTAGTATTTTAAGTATATACAAGATATAAAAAAAAAATGTTTCAAGTAGTTTTCCCTGTGTCTGAACAGATAGGCCCCACCTCATTCGAGAACTAAACCCAGAGCCTTCTTGCTGTGAGGCTTAAGTGCTATCCACTATGCCACCTCGTGTCAGACAGGTCTCCTCTGTGGACCTGCGGTGACGTCAGCAGTAGATAGATTTACTGTTGTCTCTGAAAGTGAGTATTTTAAAATTTCATGCTGATACATTTTCAGTTTTTTTTTTCCTTTATGTGTATCTTTAATAAATAATGAAATAGACTCAAGCTTTTTCCATGATTCCATGTAAGAAAAAACTGGGTACTCTTCTTGCCTTTGTAAGATGAGCTTAACACATGCATAAGCTGTGTGTATATGACCCTACTGAAACCAGAAGGGCAGTGTTGTTATGTTTAAAAAGAAAAGAGCTTGTTAAATTACACAGTGGTAACACATTAAGAGCCTTGAACAAAGTGGTATCATTAGCAGCACAGGGTAATGATTATTGTAGAGTCTGATGGGCATGTGTTGACAGCACACGTCACGCAGGACCCAGGGGTTAGGATGGAGGTGGAGGCATGCTCCTGTAGGCTAGTGCTGCACTGTAGCCACATTAGTTAAAACGACTTGAATTTTAATATTAACCTTGATTTAAGTAGTTTTGACTAGTTCCATTTATTTACTTATTCTTCTGAAATTATTTGACATTGTTCAGATATTTCCTGACTTGTTTCCAGTACATTCTTTTCCATTTTCCAAAACAAAATGATCCGTCAAGGGAACGCAATTGTTTTTCTTAATTCAAGTGGGAATTAGAAATGTATTCAAAACAGCCTACATAAATATTTTAGCGTTAAGTCATTTTAACTATATTTTGACAGTGCAGAGCCATTTACAGGAAAGACTGAGACCCAATACCTAATGCAAAATCATGCAGTAAACAATAGGTTGCATGATGGTTGTAAGTTGAAATTACTTTAGACCCTAAGATTAATACGACAAGTTTGTGGAGCCAATCTCAAACAAATAATGATGAGGTCCATAATCATCATAAGTTTGAATATTGCTTTCAAAAACAGTGACTCTCCCATAGAATTATATAGGCCCCTGCCCTCCATCTGAGATAATGTTAAGATGCAAGTTATATAGTGATATATGATCCTAAGATTTTGACTAAAACATACTTGAATATTTTTATGACTTTATTAAAATTCCAGTTCTTTCCAGTTTTTACATTTTGGGGGAGTTTTTAATTTTACTTCCTGGTTAGACACGGGCAGCAGCTGTGACATACGTAGAGGTAATTCCGCAACAGTTACCTAGCAACCATAATGTTGATAATAATGTAGATGCTGTTGTCAGGCTCGTCATTTTGGTCTTAAAATGTTTGTATTAACCAGCTCTACATGATCCTGGTATTTTTTATTTCGCTATTGTGTCCGTAACTCAAGATATGAACATTAATAAGAGATAAATCAGGCACCTTCTTTCCCTGAGGTCGCTCCCGCTAGCATTAGCAACAGGTTTGATTGACAGCATTGCTAAGCGCCCGCGTGAAGGGGGCGTTACCTTCAATAGCCTCGCTCCAGATTGGCTCTTTGGTTGCTATGAAACTTGCAGTCGGAATTCCAAATCTGGAACTCGAAAGCCGAACGCTATGGGTGACGTCACATTCATTTAATCGACTTATTTATACAGTCTATGGATTAGATAAATATAAATAAAAAAATAACTTCTTTATTTTGTTAAATGAAGGTTTAAACTGCTAGAAAAATGCCTTCCTTGCACGTGAGTAAGCCTACTTCCTGTATTTTTGTACTTTCTCTACTTTTTCCGCAAACTACAACTTAACTGAAGTAAAACTGTGATAAATATTTACCACAGGCACTATGCCACCAAATCAGAATAAAATAAAACATAACAAACTGTCATATGCACTTCTTAAGACTAATATTTACTGAACAGCCTCCAAACAACGCTGTCAAACCATTACACACAATATTTGAAGAATATGAAGATAATGCCTTGTGAAACGCCGGTAGTGTATGTGCACATAGGAGCCAGTGCTAACGCTAGCCGCTCTGCTCCGTGTCACTGTGGATGTGTGCCGGGCCATTGACAAAAGCAGAGGTATTTTTGGAGACGGAGGAACGGCACGCAGGCGGTCAGGCGCAGGGCAGGGCTGTGGGGCCGTGGATGTGATGGCTTCAGACAGCTCAGCCCACTCTGGAGGAGCTAGCATCGGGGCTAATGCTGATGCTAGCAGGAGGGCAGGCAACAGTCACCCTTGGAGGTATGCGAGGTGGGAAGATTGGATGTATGCTCTTTTGAATGCTTGGGAAATGACTAGTAAGTAACTAGTAGTTGTAATAATATGAGAACTGAATGCAACAATACAGTTTACACTTTGGATTTGTCTCTCAATATGTGGGTTATAATTTTGATTTGATAATCATACACAGTGTGTTTGTAAACTAAATCATGAAAAGAAACAAAATATATTAAATAAACCAAATAAAATAAATAAGTTGTTTTTATACCGTGGGGATGGCTGTTTCAGAACACATCTAAATGATTTTAATTATGTGTATATTGCTGGGAGCCATAAAATGTACAAAGAAGTGGACTGAGTGAGTGTGACGTCGCCCATAGGGTTCGGCTCCAGTCAAATGAAGCTGATCGAGGCTAGAGCAGTTAAAGGGTTGAATGTGGAGCTGAGTTCCATATTTGGAATTCCAACTATAACTATCATAGCAACCAAAGAGCCAATCTGGAGTGAGGCTGTTGATGGTAACGCTCCTTCCTGCCCTGGTTTAGCAATACGAACATTTTAAGACCAAAATGATTAATCTGAGAGTAGCCAAAGTCAAGCTAGAAAGCTAGAAGCGCGCCCATGCTCACTTCCTATTTGGAACACGGCGGCTAGCGGGTTAGGTATGTCCATTTATATATACAGTCTATGGTGGGAACGTATCACATTGTCCCGTGGCATATTGTGTGTGTAGACTATTATTTTGCCCTTTCACAGAAACAGTTTTCATTGTAGGCCTGCTTGTCCATGTACACACTTGTAGTGCTCTGGATCATATTGATATAAAATATAATTCAGAATAGTAGATACATTTTACTTGTTTTTTTTAGAAAACAGCCATTTCAATGTCCCATATAACTCTGTGGCTGCTGTTGTGTTAATGACATAATTGAATGTAATAATAACACATTTAGTAGGTGTAAGTGTATGTTGTGCCTGTAGTGTCTCCCCTTTAAAAACAATATAATATGGAGATCGTAGATATGGAGATGGGTGAGGGTCTACCTTATAGGCCACTCGCGCCGGACATTTCTTCCCCAGACCGAGGGGAGGAGACATGTCCTGGAACATGTGGTACATATCCTGGTAACGGATGCGACCACTTCACCACGGCAACATGGAGGAGGAAAGGGGCGGGGTTTACGGCAAGATAGGAAGTGCAGGTTAAACCGTCACATGAGAGAAGAAGAGGAGACACAGAAAGCCTTGTTAATAAGGTTTCCAGGTTTGTCTGTGGGAACACCATGCATGAATGGACTCATCTGCACAGGCCGGAAGGAGGGTCCTGGAGGGGAGCATTTGAAAACCAAGAGCATGTTTCTTTAAAGGGAACAGCCACTTCAATCTGAGACTTTTGAAGTAATCTGAAAAATTATAATTTAACAAAGAAATACGTTTAATATTATCAAATCTCATTTCTAAAGCAGCAATATGCACATGATCAGGTTCAAGGGTACCACTTTATAATAACTTAATAGGTTGTGTTCACATTGTAGAATTTGATGATGTCATAATCCCAGATGATGGACAAGGGTTATGTAACTATGAGAGAATGGAGCTTGTTTGACATTTACCTGCTATAAGGGGTGAACAAGGAACAATACCGGTATATATTATCCCTCCTTCCTACAGAGACAATTGATACTTTGCAGCTGATGTCATCAACATTCCCTAGAGGTGTGATGCTAACTGCAGGCATTGCTCTGTCTGAAATTCCGTTACTTCAGTTAGACTTTACATGAGCTTTGTTTTAATACAATATGACTATACAGAACTGAACTACAACGGGTGAGCTGATTTGTGTTGTTTAACAAGTCACTCTCAAATAACATTACAGTCACAGCATTAGCCAGCATTTTTTGTTGAAAAGCAAACACCTAAACAGGACCACGAACGCTCGTATTGATCACAGGCTCCTGAAAATTTGTTGTTTAAATCCATTTTGTATTTTTTCTTGGTTGTGTTTGCATGCTGTGTGCATTGTGTCTCCATGGTAACGTCTGAGAATTCCACCACACACATATATGTACAACACCCCTGGCGTGATGTAACTGCATATTATCTATAGGTCAGGCTTATTATTTAACACCGTTACCATGGCACTGGTAATATTATGTTAAATCAAAGGTTATATATATGATCACATTACAGCTACATATGCATTCTGATATTGTAGATGTAAAAAGCACTATATGGTTCTTGATCCATTGCTCCTGAAGAAAAATTATAGTTATTAACCCTTCCCTCTTCTATTTCCCTCCTCTGATTTTGTATATGGTAAAAATTACTGCAATAAAAGGCTCATGAGGGAAGAGCTACAATACCAATACTACAAAAATAAGCTACCGCACAGTTAATAGTCTCGGTGCACAGCAGCACGCTAGCTAGCTCACTGTGTGTCAAAGCTAACAGTCACTTTTATTATAAACGGAAAACACAAAATAAACCACCTATTAAACTGCAACAACTAGCGACAGCTGGCGGGTTAGCTATGTCCATTTATAAATAGTCTATGATGGGGATAGATACATTTATTGCCATACTGCAGAAGTTTCCAGGCACAGCAATACCATCTCCATGGAGACAACCAGAAAGAAGACATGAACCAGGTGCTAGATAGAGCACCTTTAATACGTGATAACTCTCAAACCTTCACACAACATAGTGCTGCTATAACCATTTGACTAACACTATGGGAATGACACATTGGTAAACTTCAAAAGTCTACATTTTCAGTGGCCTGTCCCTTTAAGATGCCCTCCTGCATGCTAAAACAATGGCAGTAACTGGAATGACAACAATGCTAAGTTTAAGCTAGCCCAGTCTGTGCTCTCCTCCCCCTGCAGTGATGAGCCCACAGCCCCATCACCCTGACATCCAGCTGATGCCTTCACCAGAGCCACACCGCTAGCATTGTTTGGGCCATACACGGTTAGCTGCCATCTTGTTAGTGGAGGATCGATGTTATTTTTTGGTTGAAGAGCCCATTAGGAGCCAAGGGGCCATGTGGAGGTTCTGGTTCAAACCTTATAGGCCACTCTGTTGGGGCACTTCTTCCCCAGGCCGAGGGGAGGGGAGATAAAGCGTAACAGTTTGTACATGTCCCGATAGCAAATTCTCCCGCTGCAAAACAACAACACAGGGTTAGCAAGTTAGCTTATGTTAGCATCTGTTTCGACTGAACTTAGTTTCATCACTGCAGTAGAGCCTGTAAGAAATTAGTAATTCAATTAATACACATACAGAAATAACAATATTTACTTTTACAGTTAAAATGTCTTCAAAACATTTATCTTGATTTGAATTGATTTGACAAATTTCATATTTTACTTTTACATTATTTCATTGCATAACTGAAAGAAAATTGGGCAATAGTTATCACCACTGACAGATGTTTTAAAGGTACAGTATGTAACTTTCTGGAGGTGGCACGTCACCTGCAAGATTCCATGGGAAAAAACATACTTCGGAACATTCTCCATGGAGATGGATATTATAGCCAACGGAGCAACATTTCCATGGAAACAAGCAGAAGATGGCCAGGTAAGAGTCAGGTTTGTGGAGATGCAAACCCGCTTACAGGATGCATGTTTTTCTACATTTTTCTGTGTAATAAAAACAACCAAATAGAAAATAAATAAATAAAATAAAACAAAAAAAGCTTTGATTTTAATTTATATTTTGGCTAAAAAGTGACATACTGTGGCATTAAGAGAAATATATTTATCCAACATAAATATAATCTCGATGTAAATAATTGAAATCACAAATCACGACACAAACAAAAGTTCTTTCAACAGATCCAGATTTTGCATTCATTTAAATACCATGACCATTCTGTGTCTTATTGTGTGGTGCAGAATACTGAGGAGTTTTGCACAATACTGAATATGGGTCAATTTCAATACAACTAATATTTAGCAACTGGCTTCACTAGATCACCATAAGGTACCAAGAATCAGGTGCTTTTTAGAAACCGTGGGTGATGAATACACTTAAAACACCTATACCCGATGTTTTCCCACGTATTTCAGCAAAATGTGTCTTGTCCCAGTATAGATATACTGCATAAGCAGCTCTTGAGGTCAAAATAAGTCCGCTGTGTACTGTCTGCATATAAAATAGACTTTAAAGCAGCAAGTCTCTCCATGGTCCAGCACCAAAGTACATCTCTCACATGTTAGTGCCATATGAACCATCTCACACTCTGAGGACCTCAGGGACCGGCCTCCTGCTGGTGCCCAGAGTCAGGAGTAAACATAGGGAATCTGCGTTTCAGTTTTATGCAGCTAAAACCTGGAACAGTCTTCCTGAAGATGTGAGACAGGCCTCTACTTTGACCATGTTTAAATCCAGGCTCAAAACGGTTCTGTTTAGCTGTGCATATGACTGAAAGGTTTTTATTCTGCACTCTTCTCTTTTAATGTTAATTTTATGATGATCATTTATGTTTTGATTTGTTGTATTGTGATGTCTTTCTTATTCTATAAAGCACTTTGAATTACTTTGTGTAGGAATTGTGCAATACAAATAAACTCGCCTTTCCTTGCCGCATTATAAACCGTTTTATTGTCCGATAATCAGGAAGTGTTAGCATGTCGGTTGTTTCGCTCTGGTTGCTGAAAGTTGTGAAAAGCCCTTATAAACTCATTACGGTGAATAATTAGGATGCTCTGAATACATAAGGTAAGTGAGGAATAACTTCGGACCACTGCAAACCGCTTAAAATGAACCAGTTCTGTTTTTCATGGTTTTAAGGCAGTTAAAATCTGGTACAGCACCTTTAAAATAATTAGTTAATTGTTATTATATTAAAAGGTTGAACAAAAGACTTTTTCTTTTTAATTAATATGGTACTTCCTTTTATTTTGAGTATAGGAATGAAAAAAGAAAGTGCTTCACTATCACTACTCTATCCACGTGGCCCTTCATATTTTTAAAACTGTGTACACCCTGTGGTTTGTCTGTGTCTCTATCTCCATGTGTGTAATGAGCCTCAGTGTGACAGAGCAGAGGCTGGGATGAGTTAGGCAGCTGCAGACTGCTCAGAACAGCTCATGAAAATTCACAGGCCTGGTTTAGACCCCTTCTGTGCTCTCTGTCAGGTAGATTCCTCCTTCACTTCCATGTTTACCCATATACTACAGGAGTCAACTCAAAGTGAACATCTTAAGATACAGTCACAAGGACCTGTATGTAGGCCTGTCAGGATAACACATTTTGAAGCACAATACATCCATCCATCCATTTACTTCCTCTTAACTGGGGCTGGGCCATGGGAGCAGCAGTCTAAGCAGGGACTCCCAGACTTTTCTCACCCCAGACACTTCCTCCAGCTCCTCTGGTGGGACCCCAAAGCACACGATATATAGCTAGAGAAATACTGCAATAAATGATAACATTGGACCTACTTTATACCACTGACACAAAGCAAGATAATGCCAGTAAACCAATTTAGAAATATTTTGTATCATTAAAAGGCCTGAGCTGCAACAACTACATTGCAGATTGAACCAATAATTAGCCATTGAAGTTGTTTATTCTACCCACTATAGCTCAAATCTTACGTTATTACATAAAAATGGCACACAATAAATATTGAGCCCCAAAATATATTGCTCCAGCTTTCATCTATTGAATGATAAGACGATATAGTAATTATCGTGACAGGCCTATTCGCTCGTACGAATCTCCCAGGTCATACAAAATGTGGAAGCGCAACAGTTTGTACATGTCCCGAT